>JANHJO010009360.1:5840-18023 GCA_032468235.1 Pseudoxyrhopus heterurus
TGTCAGCATATTGCCCCCAACAATCTGGGTACTCATTTTACCTACCTCGGAAGGATGGAAAGGCTGAGTCAACCTTGTTCTCTTTCTATAATTGTTTATATCAAACAATCAGAATACAGCTGGATGGGACCTTTGAGGTCTTCTAGTCCATCCCCTGTTCAAGCAGGAGAGCCTATATCATTTCACAAGAAGTGACTGTCCAGTCTCTTCTTAAACTTAGACATTGCCAATCCAATGTAAACAGATGGAGAACAAGATGAAGTAGCAAGACATTATTTTCGTAAACCCAACATTTCCCAGGGATGGTAACTGGAGCCATGAAATAAAGAGACTGCTGTTTAAGACACAAACTATGACAGATCTAGACAAATATTAAGGTGAAGAGTCATCTCCCTGACAACAAATGTATATATTGTTAATGCCTTGGTTTTCCCAGTTGTACTATAAATTATGAATTCTGGAGTATTAGAAAGTTTGAATGAAGAAAAATTGTTACATCTGAACTGTGATGCAGGAGGAAATTGCTGATAACACCTTGAACTTCAGGAAGAAGAAATCATTCAACACTGAATGACTAGAACCAGACCATATGCTGAATATATAATAAGAGAAGCTGGATTGGAAGAAGATGAGTGTGGTTTTAAATTTTGAAAAAGAAACATCAATAACCTGGGCTGACAAGAATAACAGCACCCAGCCTTAGAATTGATAATGAGGATAGTTTCCTACTTCTAAAGAAACTAGTAGTCAAGAAATATACCACAGACTAGCACTTGGTAAAGCAATTATGAAAA
The DNA here is from genome assembly GCA_032468235.1 of Pseudoxyrhopus heterurus. Classification (NCBI taxonomy): domain Eukaryota; kingdom Metazoa; phylum Chordata; class Lepidosauria; order Squamata; genus Pseudoxyrhopus; species Pseudoxyrhopus heterurus. The sequence goes on from JANHJO010009360.1 coordinate 6,635, forward strand.
CAGTGGAAAAGATGTTTAAATGCCAAGAAAACAAGCAAATAAATCATTGAACAAATCAACCAGATTTCTCACTAGAGGCATAACTGACCAGGCCCAGATGACCCTTCTTTGACCACAGCGTGTGAACACCTAGTTCTCTGGAGAAGGCTCTAATGGGAGCCTTTCTTTCCCATTAGAAAAAGAATGACCAGGAGCAAGTTTGAACAGATTCAGTTACAATCATGATAAATGCACTGTTGGAAGTCCTGAAAAACTAGGTTATGATCATCACAGAAAAAATATATGTGGTCACTGAGATTCATCACTGACTTAATGGCATATAATCAACCAACAAATCAGTTAATCCATCAAAACTAGACGGTCTACTGGAAATACTGGAATACTGGAAATAATGTAGCTGAAGCTTAAATATTTTGGAAATATAACATGAAGGTAAGAGTCATTGAAGAATATTCTGAAGCTTGAAGAAATACAAGCCTATTAAAAAGAGACTGAGAAAAAAACAATGTGGCTAGATGACATCACTGATGACGAAAGGATGAGCTTACAAATATTAAAAAAAAACAGTTATTAATGACAATCCTATTAAAACAATGACTATCAGATCATAAGGTGATTTAGTAACTGAAGCCGACCAACAATATACTTTTGGGCCAAAAATAAAGTGCAAAATTCAGAGAAGTGTGCCATTATGAGTGGTTTATATTTTCTTATTCTAAAATGTGGACCAAATGAAATTCCTTTGAACCCCTATTACCCATCACTGCATACTTGCTTAGCTTTGTAATTTCCTCAAGTATCTTTTCAAAAGTCCTGTCTTCCAGGAAGAAATAGACATGTTATCAATTTCATTTCTTTCCAGAGTCTTAACATTTTCTTTATATCCTGGTCACCTCAATATAAAAAAAGATGTTGAGATTCTGAAAAGAGTGCAGAGAAGAGCAACAAGAATGATTAGGGGGCTGGAGGTTAAAACATGAAGAATGGGTACAGGAATTGTGTATGTCTAGTCTAATGAAAAGGACTAGGGGAGAGATAATAGCAGTGTTCCAATATTTAAGGGGCTGCTACAAAGATGAGTGGGTTAAATGTTTTTCCAAAGCACCAAAAGGGAAGACGAGAAACAATGTATGGAAAATAACCAAGGAGAGAAGCAACCTAGAACTAAAGAGAAATTTCCTAATGGTGAGAGCAATCAACCCATGGAACAATTTGCCTTCAGAAGTTGTGGTTCCTCCATTACTGCATCACTGGAGGCTTTCAAAAAGAGACTGGACAATCATTTATCTGAAATGGTATAGGATCTCCTGCTTGAGGAGAGGGTTGGACTAAAAGACTTCTATGCTATGCTACGCTACACTACGCTACGCTACGCTACGCTACGCTATGCTATGCTTTTTCTCTAGTTCTTTGAATTTATTGAGTTGCATGCAAATGAATGCTAACTCAATACTTAGTTGGGATACTGACTTTCTTTTGGCACTCTGTTTCTCATAATAATGAATAACCTAGCCTTTATTTTGTCACTGCTGACATTCATTGTTTAACAGTATGACAAATGGAAAACAAATGCTTGGAATGCCTCTTTCACCTTCCCGTGATGTATATCTAGTGAGATGCTCATCTCAAGAGAAATATATGATAATTAGCTGTCAGAATGGAAGCTCTAATTGTCATGATGCTCACACTTTTTAAATTAATTTATCAGATAGTTAGAAATGATGTATTTTGATTCAACAACCATGTCAAGAATTTGGGGTTTAGATTCAGTCTCATTTTATATTAAAGGTTGGGTTAGATTATAGGTTATATTGGGTTATATTACAGATTATAATGTTCTCAGATTAAGATATTCTGACTCTAAAATATACCACCTGTTACAACATCAGTGTCAGCATTCCAAGTAACAAACTCCAACCCAATAAACTCTGAGACAAGCATCTTCTCAAATTCCGTTTTATTAGAGTTGTCATATTGGTACATCTGGGGAAACCCCGAATCTGAGAGTTCTGGGTTTTCCCTTCGTAATTGAAAATAAAAAATTCATTCCCTGCCTGCACCGATCAGTCCATCACATAGTCCAATCACCGGTCATCCCAACTGGAGACATCCCTTCAACCACTCCTTGCCAGGTGCAAGATGACATGTCCTTGACTCAGAAGAAGAATATTGTTATGTCTAAAATTCCACCTCAATATAATATTCCCCCTCCCAAATTCCCAGGCACTAAAATGTGGCAGCATGAAAGCTTCTAAGTGAAACACAGTATGGCTTCCAAAGCTGATATATTTATTTATTTCATTTATTTTGTCACGTTTATGTAATGTTAGAGATGGAGATCCTTTGAGAGCTGTATGCAACAAAATTTCATTTTAATGTATGCCGATTCAAAATGACAATAAAGTTATTCTAAGTTATAATGCTTAAGGGGGTTCAGTAAACACCCTCAACCATGAAAACTCATTCTCAGCCCATCCTCCCTAACCAGTTTGGTGCTATGAATAAAATATGGAGGAAAATGCTCTATGTAAGCCACTTTCAGCTTGTGAAGGAAAGCAGGATATAAATCAAACAAAAATAAAAAACCCTTTTTTCCATTTCTAAAGGAGACTGTCCCACTTCTACTAATGTCTTGCAGTGTTTTTTTAGTTGTCCTGGGAAAATGTGCAATGGTATGTATATTCTGCAAGGAGAATAACTTTAAAGGATATGAAGTATCCTGCCACATTTCCTTGGAAATGGAACAATGAATGCTATGGGAGTCATAAATGTAATTTCCTTCTTTCTTCTCCTCTTTCTTCTCCTCACCCTCAGTACTTTGAGAACATTTGGAAGTAAGCACTGAGGAACATTAAGATCTAACCATTTTTCTCCCTGAAATTCTGTTTGGAATATGATTCTTTGCAATCTGCCATACTTCCTCACACTTAAGGGGTTTGAGTTAATTAGTAATTCTGCTGAAGATTTTCTGCCTCAGAGTTCATTTTTTTCTTGTTAAAATATATGCTCTTTGGAAATTTAAACCAACTTGGATTTCCATTAGCCCAAGCTGATTGCACACACATACAAACACAGACACTTTCTTCATTATTAATAAAGAAGTTTAGTAATACTGTTGCTTCCATTATTTACACTATTTTTTCCTCCATAATGGTCATTGCCATATGTCATCAACTAAAATATTTTAAAAATGAAAAAAGTGTGGTTTAAAAGGCAACAGTTCAATTCTCAGATTTTTTCAAAATAGTAAATATTTGTGAATTCAGTTAAAAATATTGAAGATGGTAGAAAATTAAGAGGCATGCACGAACTTTTTTCATGCACATATCTTAAATCTAACATGAAAATTTACTACTAAGCCACATCAGACGAATTGTCAGTGGCAGATATAGAGGTGATATGACTGGGACTAGACCAATGCTTCAATAGGGCACAAGGTTATATTTGCTATCACCTGCCTTACATTCATAAAACATTTCATTTTAATAAGGACAATGGTTTTAATTGTGCAATTTTGTGTAATAAGGCTAAATTTTCTAAACATGAACCTAATACTTAGAAATTGGCTTCCCAGAACTCTCACTGACACAATATGTCCAGTTTAGTTTCTTTATTACAGTCAAAAATGAACAGAGAAGTTCATGTTTACTACTGTAAAACATGTTTGCTGATAAACAGCATTTAAAAGTTCCAAAAAGATCTGTTCTGTGGAATTTAAATTCTAGGTTTGTGCCTACTGCTGCCTTCCAAATCAACAGAAATTTGGCCATTCTTTTCAAAGTGGATATAATATTTCTTTCGAGTCTGGGAATATATAGTTTATGTCTCATTAGCTTCATTCCTAACACTTGTTTAATTAGGATAATGGGCATCTTGAGCTATGATATAGGTTACCTTCTTCTCCCATCCTTTTGGGTCCCCTGTGTGCTTTCACTAGAATGGGGGGTCAACAGCAGTAATCACTCCCAGCCATTCTCCAGTCATCATCACACAGGTTGCTTAGCAACCTTGACACTTTTCCCCAAAGGCAGTTGATATGTAGAATATTTGTTTGCATTGGCTAACGAAGTGACTGTCAGAAGCTGATGAAAAGGCAGAACTATTTGGTTCCTTAATTGTGCAAACTCTCTAATTGGTTCTTGCACAAAATGCCTCAGATTGATCTGCTACCATCTAGAAAAGTCATGCTTGTCTTTTACACCATGAATGCAATAGAGAACTAAATTGTTATGATTATAACTTTTTCCCCCAAATCTCCTCTCTTATCTGCTCAACCAATACCTATTGGTTACCTACTCTACCTATTTACACCAATTATATTGTGCACTAGACTACATAAGAGAGAGAATGGAAGGGTAGAAGAAAGATGAGGGAGGAAGGGAGAGTTTGGATGCAACTTGTCTAGTTGCTTGATAAATATTGGATCAGCAGACTATGTGACAATATTCTATACTGAGGCAAGTTTCTTTTCACTGCTTCAGCCAAAAACGTATCAAGCAGAAGATATGAATTAATGACACTGATTCTACAGTGCTTCATGACTTGGTGATCACAAAGGAACACTTGGGTATAGTTAAAGATTTACTCTATTTCCCCTCTTTCTCTATCACTCTTCTGATCTTTGTTTTATAACATTACAGATCTCAGCCACTTCCTTTCTTCCCAGAGCAAAGTGTTCTTTGTGCAAAGCAACTGCTCTTTGATCCTCTTCCAGGTAGGATATAGATAGCTATATATAGCACTAGCTCTCACCTATCTCTAGAATTTATCAACTGTAAATAAATATCTTTTTCTTCTTATTATAAAACCTGTCTTGAAAGTCATTGCTTTCTAATTCTTGCTCTCACAAAGACACAAAACACTTCTAACCTCCAACAATTTTGTGACTGAAATATGAACAGAGGACCAATGTCTTGTACGTAGGCAAAATGTTCATACTTCAAACTAACTATAGCAACTTTCCAGAATTTCAGGCATTCTAGTTAAGTCTGGAGACACCAGAAATGGAACATGGGATTTCTGCATCTGTTGGCAGCTTCTCCATACTGATTTGGGGAGATATTATTATTACTTTAAGCATTTCCACCCTGATTATTGTAGATATGGAATAGCTATGCAGATCTGAAGAAAAAGCAGTGGATATGTAGTAAATGAATAAGCAAATACAGGCTGAGGTGTTCCAGCATTTTAAGCACTCTTCTGTAATCTATTTTAAAATGAAATTAACATAAACTTTTGCTGCTTCTGATCTTCAGAACTGATTTTAAATACTTTAAGATTACATCTTCCCTTAGTTTCTTTAACTTTAGCAATCTGAAGAGAAGGAGCTTCAAAAGGGGAAGAAATGATTAACCAAGATAATGAGAAAACAACCTTAGATTTACTTGTGGCTGTAATTATGAGCTTGTTCTACATGCTAAGAAGAGCCCTTAAAGTAATTTGTTTTGTATACTTGATTACTCTGTCTTGCTATGTATACTTTATTCCTTATCTAGCTTTAACCTCATCTTATTTAAAACATCTCTTAAAATGAAAGACTGCCTTTTATAAATAGGTGTTTTCCAGATGTGTGCCTGATAGATAGATTAAAGTATCTTACCCAACCTGGAGTTCTCCAGGGATGCCGGCTTTCTACCACCATCATTTCTGATTGCATGTCCCCAAATATTTTTTCTTGTCAAGAAATATGGGATCCAAGAAATATGGGACTCCTTCTAGAGCAGGAGCGTCCAACCTTGGCAAGTTTAAGCCTGGAGGACTTCAACTCCCAGAATTCCCCAGCCAGCAAATTCTGGGAGTTGAAGTCCTCTAGGCTTATAGTTGCCAAGGTTAGAGACCCCTGTTCTAGAGGCATCAGGTTGGAAAATACTGCTCTGTAGTTTGATCTAGCTTCCTGGAGTTTCTATAATGTTGAAAGGAGAAAGCCAGTGTCCATTTTGCAAAGAGATCTAGCAACAAAGATCAGGCTGAGATAACCCTTGATGCATTTGATCCACTTTGCACTTACAGTACGATGGGGAAAAAGGGACACAATAGATGGGCAGATTTGGAAAACTGTGCATTGGAGAAATGATTTCCCCCTCAAATCAGGCTTTTTAGCAGCCGGTGCTTATTTCCAATTCATCCTACTCATGGGTTTCTATCCATGAGTAGAAGAGCTTCAGGGAAAGCTGAACTTTTGGTACTCTCAATTGTCTCTAAAAATCCCAGAGTTGAGACTTTTAATACTTCTTTATTGAATAGATTGAGGGAGCTCATTTATAAATGACCTGTCCAGTTCCAAATGCAGCACTATCATTACATACAATTTTCTGTTCTATCAAAGGTGCTTCAAGGCAAATCTATTGTGGCAAAAAAAACCTATCGCCATCTGCATTTTAGCTCTTTCCATTAGAAAATTACCTTGTGGAGTAATCGTGCCCTAAAGGTTAATGAACATTCATTACAGTGAAGTAAATGGATAATGAAAAGACAAAATGAGCTTTTAGCTCATGAATTTAAGAGAAGAAATTGGGACTTCTGCATTGGAAGCATTACAATTACATGAGGTATTGAAAGCAATTTTGGGGTGGAAGCATATTGCTTATGAATTGTAGAAATTCTGAAAACTGTACAGTCCTACTGCTTATCTGTAGTCACACCTTGCCACTCCAATTAAAATTTTAATAAACCAACATTACTGGACTTTTGACACTGCTGAAAATCTGTGTTACATAAAACTTTTCAGAGTAGATTTATTGTTTTGCTTTCACTTTACAATCTTCTATTGTAAGAAATCATTTAGGGGTGAGATTTGGCACAGAAAGAAATTTGCATTTGGGAAATTATTAAAAATAATTTACTATATTTTCCAGATGTATTATTGAAAAAGTGCTCCATCTGCAGGCTTAGCTAAGTTTAGAAAATTCTTACGGACAAAGAAGAGGAAGAGAAAAAGGAAGAGGGAGGAAGAGCTGGAGACAAGATTAATAATTTAAGGAAAAGCAATTTGAATTGTCTTGGTTTGTCTTAATCTGAGCTTTCCAACACTCCCCCTTGTGTCTGTCAAATCTTTGTTCCTAATTAGATTTTAGATCAGGATTGTGTTTCTTGGGGATTTGCATGGTAAAACATGGGCAGGCATTTGTCAAGACACTCTGTGAAGGCCGCCTTATCAATGTAGCAGAAAATGCTAAAATAGATCAGATTGCATTTCTTTTTAATGGTCTGAAAAATGTGTACATAATGTGGTTGTTCCACTGTTTAGCCTTCTGTTATCCATAGTTTTTAAATGCATCAAAGCTGCTATCCTATACACAATGACTAGAAAGTAAGACCTTTTGAATATAATAAGATATGTATTTGTAGGTAAACATGTTCAGTATTATAACTCTACCATATAAGAACCATTTGAATTATTTTCTCCTCCCACCCCTCATCATCCAATATTCTGGTAACATGCATTTTGTAATTGCTTATAAATATAAAATAATTCTCTGTTCTCTAGAGAAACACAGAAACCGTAACTTGGTTGATGTCTACTGAAGCTTAAGAGACTTGCATGTACTAAATTAATGAAATCTTATTAAAGTCTGGCTTCAAGGACAGCATCTTAAATATTTATTTAAGCCCTTTATATTTTGCATTTTAAAAAGTCAATAGTTACAATTTTTACTATGCATGCATTGCAAAAAAGAAGAAGAGGAAGCATGTAATAGGTGAAAGTAGACAACAAAAACTCTTAAAAATACATTTAGGAGATGCAAAAACATATTATACATATTTCCATGAATGTGATAAGGTTTGAAGTTTGTGGCTGACCGAGATATCAGATCCTAAAGTGTGCCTCCATTAGTTGAGCCTGCAGACACTTGCCTTCTGCCCCACTGGTTCCCTGGCTCAGTCAGGTTTTTTTTTTTAATTTAAGATTATTTTATTTAAAAATAAAAGGAAATTTTGCATTGCTGCTCTCCTCACGCACATCCTCAGAAAATAAACAGGGCAGGCAACCACAGTGCAAAATGTATGTGGAAATGAGTTCACTAGCACATAAAACAACCCCTGAATGTTGATCAGAGAGTAGTAGAGAGCATTCTGGGGACTCCACTAGGTGATGACTCCCTCTGAGAAATGTTCAGAAGGTCCCTTTGTGAACTGACAAGTTCCTGGCTTGTGGCAGCTCTATTAATGTTCCTATGAGGACAGTTCATGAATAAAGATTGGATTCCTCCATTACCTGAATAGGAAACAACTGCTTGAATAAATATACAAATATATCTGAGCAAAGTACCTCAGCCGTAGCAACTGAAAGTCAAGAAATAGGTATATTACAATGGTGCTCATATCCAAAGAAGCCAGTGATCTATATATTTTAATATCATGGCTTGACAGCTGTCACCAGGGATGGAAAGTATAATTCTATTACAATGTCAGAGCATCTCAAGGGGGAACAAAAGAGTTGTCCAAATTATAGAGGAAAACTAAATAGACAAATAATGCAAAGTTACCTACATTGCTTGATAAAGTAATGTCCCAAGCTCGACTTATCAGCAAAGAAAGATCCAGAATTGTGTGGAACAAATAAGTGCTCATCAGTTTCAGCATAATGCCATACAACATCAGCAGAAGATCTTCTGGACAGCCAACTAATTTTACAAGAACAAGAAATTACATTATTTATTAATAGCACATAATAAAGGTGATGAATGTATTGGTCTATTGTCAGCATCAGATACATAGGAATGTTGGGCTTTAATCATTTAGCTAATAAGTGCCAAACAACTTTCACATAGTGTAGTACCAAGGCTACTCTCAAACTGAAGGAATAGTTAGCCTGATACCTTTTATGCTCACTTTGTAATGATTAGAGATGATTCTATGGTTAATATGCAAAATGGATAACCATACCACTGGAGCATGTGCAGTCATACCACTGCAAACTGTTTTAGGCATTTGGGAGTTGTCTACCATATTCACATTCTCGAGAAGCTCAGCCATATCATCATTCTGAGACACTAAGTGAATGGGACCTTGGCACAATTACTAGCCATCACTTCCACTCAGTCAATGGAGCCTCAGCAGCAGGAAAGATGCTTAGTTCATTACTACTCCTGCCTTTTAATTAACCTTCCTAATATACTACCCTCCAGTGTGTTAAGCAACAAAGCCACAAAAGATTGAGAATTATGGGAACAGCAGGAGTTAAACGTGACTTAAGAACACATTTATTTAATATTTTAATTCAGCACCTGTGAAAGAGCTCAGGCTGAGGAATTTACAAACTATTTTCCAGTCCACAAAAATTTCATGCAAGTTAAGTTCCTGTAGTAGGTTTATTCTTTTTGTGAATACAATGCTTGTATTTATCAGTATTTTTCTGCATCAAGTCTTGGCTATTTTGTAGGAACTATGGACTACATAGTCTTCTAATAGGTTTTTTTTCTGGTCAGGATTTATATAAATAAAACCAGTTACTATAACCAGCTAAAGGTGTCCTGAATTCTACAACTGAACTTTATCATATTGTATTCCCCTAACAGTACACACTGAAATGCAAACTGTATTTCTTAAAGATTTTCCACAAATTTCTGATTCTGCAAGCCAGTGTATTAAAAGTTCCAAAATATTTTTCAAGTACTTACAATCCAATTCTAAGCATAAAGATGGATATTATTTTGACACACTTAGAAAAGTAGGTTTAGTATTCATTTAATCAAATATACATAAATATATTTTAAAAAGTAAGATCAGAAACAGATTCTTTGCAGCCCATCCAAAGTATAGCTATGTCACACTTCTCTAGTCTCAAACACTGATATAAATCACTGATGCAGAAACATCCCTTCTCCACAAAACCAGTTAAGCTTGACCTATCCATGTCAAACTGACATCTGCTAAGTCAGTGTGACAAGGGAGTGGAAGCACACACACAAAGCAGTGCAACACCATTATAAGCAAAAGTAATGCACCTCAGATCTGAGTCTTTTCAAGAAGAATGATGGGAACAAGTAAAATACGGGTTCTGTGGTAAAAATGGTGACTTGGAGCATGTGAAGAAAGTAAACAATAAAGTTTATCAGGCAGACTCCCAAGAAATGTCCATTGGACAAAAATTATTTCAATAAAATAAAACAACATCATAACAAACTGTGAAGGATAGCAAAAGATTATAAAACTATTCAGAATCAGAATACTCTTCATCAATGCAACTCTGGCTTAATTTACATTTCCTTACTCCTATAGTGTGTGTGTGTGTGTGTGTGTGTGTGTGTGTGTGTGTGTGTGTGTCTGTGTATGTGTCCGTATCTGTATCTGTGTGTCTCTGTGTGTATTTTTTTTCTCTATAATAAGAGTGGGAAAAGATTGATAAGTCTTTGTAAACCCATTAAAGAGTTAGAAAAACATATAAGAAAGCCCAGGGTTGAAAGATTATAAAACCTACTACCTTAGCAAAACTAGTAGAAATTGATCATTCTTGTAATGGAGTAATATACAATACTATAGCCTATTTTTTTAAAGAAATTTGCAGGATGTATTTTAGCCAATGAAATTACAATTGCTTGGCATTCATTTCTCCAGAGGTTTATTCTGAAGAGTTAAAAGAAGAATAAATAGCTGCTGTGCTGCTGACAAAACAACATTGGTAAAAAAAATCTGAGCATCCTATGCCATTTTTTAAAATTCCATCATGTCTAATAACTAAATCTGAATTTAAACCAAAGTCATTCTTTAGAAGTTTTATAAAGTGTCTCAAATATCCAGTTATCTCTGTTAAAAAGACAAAAAAAAGATTAAATGCAACCACTACACAGTCCACTGTTTAAATAGTGAGACATTTTGTTTTGTTTTATTTTATTTTTTGTTATCTTGCTGCTGTTAAGGCTACAGTTGTCAAAATACTTAAATAGCAAAGAAGCCTCATTAAACACAGGGGGGTCCTACATCTAAATAAATATGCAAAGATTTTGAAAATGCTGCAGACTCTCAAAGACAATGTGCCTGTTAATCACTTTTGTTCTTTTGTTTGGGGCAGAAATCTTTTTAAAAATCATCATTGTTTTTGCTACTGGGATGCAAAATAACTAAGTCTGGCTTGGAGATCAACCCAACTTTTAACATTCTTCACTCACTTGGGGGACATGTGGCATTTTAGATAAACGTGGACAATTAAATGATGGTTTGAGCATGAGGAGGCAGCTTTTATACAAAAAGTCATGTTCTATTTATCCATAGATAGAACCAAAGTTTCTTTCTACCAATAACCTAGCTATATCTCTTAATTTTTCTCTTGTTTCATCAAATAGAGGACATCGGGGTGGGTTTCTACCAGTTTGCACCTATTCGCTAGAACCGGTTGTTAACTTCCTAAGCAGTTCGGAGAACCGGTTGTTGGAAGAAATCTCCTTTTGTT
>JANHJO010009365.1:319-22197 GCA_032468235.1 Pseudoxyrhopus heterurus
ATCCTATACCATTCCAGACAAAAGACTGTCCAATCTCTTCTTAAAAAGCTTCAATGATGGAGCACCCACAACCTCTGGAAGTAAGCCATTCCACTAATTAATTATTCTACTGATAGGGAATTTCTTCTCTAGCTTGAATCTCTCTTTCATAAGCTTCCATCCAGTACTTCTTGTCCTACTCTCATCGGAGAATAGGTCAATCCCTTCTTCTCTGTGACAATTCCACAAGCACCGGAAGGCTGCTATCATGTCTTCCCCAGTCCTTCTCCATATTGTTGAGAATTCTTTCTGAAAGAACTCTGTTGTCTTTTTAGCATATTTCTGAACCATTTTTACAGATAAAGCTAAATCACTCAGTTTTCTGAGCCATGTCAGAGCTTTTCTATGTGCTTTGGTTGGAAGGTTCAAGATAAACATTCCAGGAAAGTGGGCATTCATTGCCCCCAATTGGATGTTGTTACACCTAATAACTTTTTCAAAGTATTGCAGTTCTTAAAGCTTGCTCATCCTGGCACATTTACCCTGAGACAATGAAAGGGCTCCCCCCTTTGCAAATCTTCATGAATTCGTTCCCAACTGAGATCCCTCTGGACAGGATGCACAATGGTGTTTAAAAACAGCATGAGAAATTCCACTATGATTTATCTTTTAGTAAAATAACTCTATTCTCCTTCAGCAGAAGGACAGCTGTGTAAATAGGTCGTTGCTTACGGGCACTTCACATCATCTGTAGGTTTTTCTGTTATGTATGCTGTGTTATATTCTGCATTAATCTACAGACAGGATGAATAATGAACACATTTGGCATATGTGAATTTGCATGTGTATATACCATGTACACAATACAATCAAATAAATTTGGTGCCTGGAAAGAATGTTCTTATGGATCCTCACTTTGCAGATGTAGTGTGCTTGGTTTGTTTATTTCAAAATGAAGTAAGGTAGGAGTAGGAGTGGAAAGGGGTGGGTCCTTGCTAAATGTATTTCAAGTTCCTGCTCTGGTGGTATTTATATTGGACCTTAAAGCATTGTCTCTGTCAATATTTTTCAAACTTGGCAACTTAGAGATGCTTGGACTTCAACTCCCAGAAGTCTATTGCCGAATTGAAAAACAGTGTGGTGTATGATTAGGTGGATAGGTGAATATGTAAATGTTCCTAAGAATGGAAATGCACCTTGAGCAATGAGTAGTGAAGAAGGATTTACAATTATTTCATAGAGGAAATTTATTTACAGGAAATGCTTTATAGGAATAGGCAACACCGGAGTCCTTCAGGAATGGGCGGCATAGAAGTTCCAACAAATAAATAAATAAATAAACACTTAGTACTTGTCTAACAGTGTCCTAGCTGGAGGAGCATCAAAGAGCATTGTTGTGTGCATATGGACCTGAGAAGAAAGGCAGAAAGGAGTGACCTCAAGATTATCAATCTCATAAAACCAAGTGCAGGGATAGTGGGGGACATATGGTAGAGTATCTCTTTAATTGTCCATCTGCCCTCTACTGGTCTTTGTGGTCAATAGGTCATGAAGTATCATGAGTATTGTATCTCCATGAACTCCATCAATATATGACCAACTACTCTTCAAGAGCCTATGGAGGATGGCTTCTGGATCATTCAGATTCAAGGACTTTCTCACGCTTCATTCATTTTAGAATAAACTGAACACTGCAACTGTTGTGCCACTAAGCTTTCACTGAATATTAAAACTATTTCAGTTTACATTCAATTGCTCTTGTTTGATCAATTCCTTCCCACAGCTGCAACATTTACATTTTATTGTAAAAATTGTTGGTCATAGAATAATAATTACTAATTTAATGGATTTATGTCTCTTGGTGCAGAATAATATCCATCTCACTTAATTGAAATTTTAGAAGAACATTTCAACCTCCATATTATAGAATGTTCACCCTTCTCTATTTTTAACAGAATAAATGCAATTGTATGAGATTGCTCCACTAAAAAAACAATTTTTTAGCACTCCTACCACTGTCTTTTCTCTTTGTTGGCAAACAAGGTAGCAAGTCAAGTATCTCTGAAATGAATGGGCTATGACTATGGGTAGTCTCTGTTCTTGCTTGCTTGCTTTTTATCGTTTCCTAGCAAATCCGGTGGTTTGATATGGAATGTCTTTTTCTCTTAGCAGCATTGTGTTGGTTTTGTTTAAAAAAAAATACAAAAACAAAAAAATAAATGGAGGAAAATAAGACTTAAAGCCTATGGTTAACTTCATCCATATTGAATAACTTTGGATTTAAAAATATATCAGAAATGATGAAATATAATGTCCAGGATGTTGTACCACCTTCTCCTCGAATAATAGTCCATGGTTAAATACCTGGATAGCCTTTGGAAGTCTTAAGACTTAGGCCAATCAGGGATGTCCCCAGGGTGTGGTCAAAAAGGACAAGAAGATTTGACAGGCCTGTCAACAGTTCTACTGGTTTACTATAGGAGACAAAATGGAAAACTTTGATCACTTTGATGCAGCTGACATCTTGACTCTTTTTTTAAGAAAAAAATCACACTCTGTAGACCCTCTAGGCAAATTGTTATTCATTCAGGTCTACCATAAGATATGATGGCAAAAGTGCTTTGCAATTGCCTGTGGTAATTTGGCAATGGGTGGCCTTGTTTGGGTACTCTGAAATGATAATCTGGCTTGTGATTAAGATCTAAAGGAGACTCTTCCCCATGATTTGCTCTGAGAAACTTCAGACCCGTACCTCATTCCTCAATCATCAAATAGCTACAATCTTTTATATTAATTTTATCAGTTTACATGACAGTGGCCCCCTTCTGAAAAAGTACAAAAAGGAGTTAAAATGAATTAATGTGGATATTATTATTAGTGAGCTACATCTGGAAAAGAGCAATATTAATGGTAGAAATAGAACATTGATGATAAAAACAGAGAACAAGATTTTTTTTCTTTCTTTTTTTGATTCAAATTTTATTTTATTAAAAAAAGATTAAAATACAAGCCTCCAAAAAAATTAAAGAAAAAAGAAAAACAAACAAAAACACAAAAAAATAAAACATTTTAAAAATGCATTGAAAAAGAAAGAAAAAACTAACACCTACACACCTATTACTCCCCCAGCTGAATACTGATTAATACATTATTACAATATTAGATATTTTAGATAGATTTTTTTTCAATAAATTAAGGAAAAAATGGTGTCGCCTTTCTTATAACTTGCCAATGTATCCCCCAAATAAACTTTGCATTTTTCATAACTTGTGCCTTATGGTGATGGTGTCTATTATTATTAATTATTACTATTTTGAGAGGAGGACTGAAAAACGTATTCACAATATGTTACAATCTGGTAACCCCCAAAGAAAAATAACCTCACATTTTACATTACAGTATATCACTTTATAGTGTAATACTATCAGGTGGACCTGTGGCTGATATAATTTACAGTTGGCTTAGAAAACCATACATATGATAAAAATCTAGGAATCTTGAATTTAGGAATTTGGAGATGGAGCCACTAAGTCTAGACATGTTGTGGCAAGGATGCCCGACTTAAGTATTGTCACTTTGTACGTCCTGAGTCCTATGTCAGCCATTATACACTTTATGACTCACAAAGAAAACCTCTGTAAAACCTGAAGAACTAGCTTTGTGATATTGTGTGAATATGTGCATCACATTAGATGCAACTTCCCTGGAAATACTCTCATTACCCTTTCCGTATGATGTTCCTTCTCTACCTGAGGTTGGGTCCATCCTGTCTTTTCAGAAGCCAGTGAATCGACCTTGTGAAGAGTATAAACAGAAGATGTTAATGCAAATCGATGTTACCGTCACCTTTACAGAATAATAAAATAACAGAGTTGAAAGGGACCCTGGAGGTCTTCTAGTCCAACCCCCCTGCTCAGGCAGGAAACCCTATACTATTTCAGACAAATCGTTGTTCAATCTCTTCTTTAAAATTTCCAGTATTGGAGCATCTGCAACTTTTGGAGATGAATTATTTCACTGATTAATTATTCTGTCAGGAAATTTCTCTAGTTCTAGGTCAGGGGTATCAAACTCGCGTCGTCACAGCATCGTCACATGATGTATCGGGACTTTCCCCCCCTTCACTAAACTGGGTGAGGGCGGGGCCAGCACATGACGCATACCGAGTTTGACACCCCTGTTCTAGGTTGTGTCTGTCCTTGATTGGTTTCCATCCATTGCTTCTTGACCTGCCTTCAGGTGCATTGGAAAATAAGTTGACCCCCTCTTCTTTGTATCCCTCAGATATTGGAATACTGCTATCATGTCACCCTTAGTCCTTCTTTTCATTAAACTAAACATGCCCAATTCCAGCAACTGTTCTTTATATGTTTTAGCCTCCAGTCCTCTAATCATCTTTGTTGCTCTTCTCTGTACTCTTTCCATTCTCAACATCTTTTTTACATTGTGGTGACCAAAACTGAATTCAGTATTCCAAGTGTGATCTTACCAAGGCACTATAGAGTGATATTATCACTTCACATAATCTTGATTCTATCCCGCTCTATTATTGCAGACTAAGACGGCTTTTTAGTTTGACAGCTGAAGCACACCGCTGTCTCATATTCCTCTCACAATTACTACTATTAAGCCAGGTACCCCCTATCCTATACCTTTGGATTTGTTTTTTTCTTGTCTAAATGTAGAACCTTGCTTTTTTCACAATTGAATTTCTATTTTTTATAATTTTTTTTATTTTTAATATAATAATTCTATCTTCAGTTGAATAGTGTTTTGTCTGGGTACAAATATTTTCGTTAACAATAATCAAAATTTGCAACATCATTTGTTACATTGATATTAATTCTACAATATTAAAATAGTAATATTCCACATATTAATTCTACAATATTAAGATAGTGATATTCAACATACCAATCATAATATTTAGTTATCTCTTCTAACATCTCTTCTTTATTTTGTTTTCCTGTTTCTAATTTCCATTTTTATTATTTAACCATTGATAAAATAAATCCCATATCATATAGTATTCAATTTGCTCTTTCTCCTTAATTGCCAGTGTTAATCTGTTCATTTCTGCACATTCTAATATTTTCCTAATCACATTCTCATCTGTATGTATCTCTTCACTCTTCCAACTTTCTGCTATTACAATTTTAGCAGCAGTTAATATACAGTATGAATAACTAAATATGCATTTTCCTTACTGTATTTTTCGGGCAGCATCCCCAATAGAAATATTTCTGGTTTTAAATCAATATGCTGTTTTATCATTTTTTCCAACCACATATGTATTTTTGTCTAGTATTTTTTTGCTTTAGGGCAAGTCCACCACATATGATAATATGACCCAGGTATCTGATGGCACTTCCAGCATTCAACCGATTTATCTTTAAACATCTTTGCCAATTGAAGATGGAATTATTATATTAAAAATAAAAAAATAAACAGTAAATAAAGGAACCAGTGGTTATCATAAACCCAGTGAGAAGGGCAACAGTTTCCTGGCCTCTGTCCTTTACCGAGATTGATTTAGTTGGGAGCAATATCAAAATGCTGCAAAAGCCAAGGAAGCTCATAAGGATTAATAAACTGAAGCAAAAGTCAAAAACAGATGTAGCAGTATTGAGATTAGGAATAACATTATTTCCAAAACCATAAAATAGTCTATAAGAAATATTTCTAAAGGCTTAGAGTAGAAAATAGATTTCATCTAAGCTTGGACAGAAATTTCACACTGAACCTGGATTTTGCTCAGTAATTAGCCAGCCAACAGCTGGGCACTCAGAGGTTAGATGCTTTTCCATAATTAGTATTATGAACTTTGTTATAATGAAGAAGCAAGGCAGTGGACTTGTTTAGAAAAAAGGAGTTATAACTTTTTCCTGGTAGTCCTCCACTTATGAACACAATTGGGATTGAAATGTCTGTCGCTAAGTAATGCAGTTGTTAAGTGAATCACATCTGATTTTATGAGCTTTTTGCCATGGCAGTTAAGCAAATCACTGCAGTTAAGCAAATCATATAGTTGTTAAGCAGATCTGGTTTCCCCCATTGGTTTTGCTTCTTGGAAGTCTGGGAAGATTCCAAATTACCATCATGTGACCCAGGAACACTGCAGCCATCATAAATACGTACAAGTTCCCAAATTTTGATCACATGACTGCAGGGACACCACAACAGTTGCAACTGCAAGGACAGGTTATAAGTCACTTTTTTCAGTCATTAAATGAATGGTTGTGAGTCAAGGACTAACTGTAACTCTATTCTCTAAAATAGGATTGGTGGCGGCAGGGGGCATGAAAATAGGAAGCCCCCAGCTGCCACCCTCCACCCCAGTTCCTTGCTGCCACCCTGACAGGCTCTGTGCTCTGCCCACCTTCTTGCTTGCCCACCCGCCCAGCTCTGCCTCTGGCCACCAGTGGTGAGTTGTCCATGGGGAGGTGTCCTGTGGTGAGTTGGCAGAGGCGACTTGGTGATGGCGAGCTGGTGACAATGATCTGGCCGCGGTGAGCTGGCCAAGGCAAGTTGTCCCATTCCAGGGGAATTGGTTTCAACTCAAAAGCAAAAAGATTGGGGCTCAGAAGTTCAATCACTCTGAAACCCAGAAATTTTGGTGGTTCTGGATTCTGGCTGAGACGAAATCTGGAGGGAACTTACAAAAGCAGTCAGGACACGACAGGTATACCTATCCCTTCTTTGTCCACATGCCTTGTACACCGCCAATGCCTTTCTTTTCCTATCTCCTCTTAGTCATCTGCCACTGCCTCTGATGGCCCCATTGTTCTCTATATTCTCCATTCTGAAATCCTCTGCCCAGAAAAACGTCATTGTGGGTCTGCTTCCATGCCAAATATGCTTATTATAAAGAGCTTTATGTTACTTCAGTCAAAAGAAAATCCAACCATTTTTCAGTCTAGAAACAGACAGCCCAGTGCTGGCTGTCCTGTGCATGGAAATTTTTGTACATCCTTCAAGTGGTGGACCAATTAAAATTGTTTCGG
Source organism: Pseudoxyrhopus heterurus (assembly GCA_032468235.1). NCBI lineage: Eukaryota > Metazoa > Chordata > Lepidosauria > Squamata > Pseudoxyrhopus > Pseudoxyrhopus heterurus. Next base: position 7,303 of record JANHJO010009365.1, read on the forward strand.
AAATGTGCTGTGAAATATCCCTGTATTGTCTGCTGGCAATAAACTATTAATACTACGGAAGCCTTGGCTGACCTATAGAATGCAGAGGCAGTCCCCCAATGACTGCTGCTAGGAGCTCTCTTCTTCCTTCACAAAGCCAGACCAGTGGAAAACTAAGTGACAAAGCAGGAGGACGTACTACAACTTGAACACAAGTAGAAAAAAAGATGAATCAGATCAGCATAGACTGGATGGCAAAGGAGATAATAACGGGTGTTTCTCTGCCTTTCAGTTTGGCTTGCAGGGCTGATTCAAACTGCAGCTCTATTACTCTTGACAGTGTTTGATGCTATTGGCTAAATTCTCTTCCTGCAGCCCTGGAGACTTTTCTCTGTCACAGTACCAGTCTTTTCTGTCAAACCCTATCCAAAATGCGGCAAAGGGAAATCTCTGTTCAACATCTAACTTGTTACAATGAATTATAGGGTTCCAGCTTCTTATTTATGCTATGTGTTTATATACAACCTCTGGGAAAGGTCATCCAGAGTTATGAAACAAGGTGTCTCTGGCATGCTGCTTGGTACTATGCTCTTATCGCTCTTGCCACTTGGCTTCAAGGAACAACAAATGTTTTCTGGGTTCAACAGTGATCTGGATCAAAATGAACCAAATGAAGCTAAATCTAAACAAGATAGAGATGATAGCCGTTTTATATAGGATAAAAGCACCACGCTGGTATCCAGAAAACCCCAAGTTGTGACAAAGTCAATGGGGTGATTTGGGCTAGTCACTCTCACTCAGTCCTAGGAAAAAAGGATGGCAAGAGAGAGAGGGAGAGAGATGCTGTTGATAAGTAAGACAGACATATTGCAGATTTAACATAGCCTTTAAAAAACAGGTCTGTGTCTATCTCAAGATTTCCTGGTGATGGCTATAGCAAGAGGCTCATGCATCCATTTAAATCTAATGTGGTATCTATAACCACTCCTAAGTCAGACAGCTGTGACATCAATTATCTATGACATGGCACATGCATTACGATTACAGTTTGACTATTGCTATTTGTTATATGTGGGGACTATTTTTAAAATGGTGTAGAAACTTCAGTTGCTGCAAAAGGTGACAGACAGGTTGCTTGCGAACCATTCCAGGGTGCCAGGATCCCTTGATGCCATTGCTGGAAGATCAACCATAGGCTACCAATTTTTTAGGAATCACTAAAACTGTAAAGGCAAAACAGCTTAATATTTCCATCCTGAATGACAAGTTGAAATGCTCTGTTGCACTGGCTTCTTTACTTTTTAGTGGGGAGCTAAATCACACTTAAGACAAAAATTGGGATTTTAATATATTAACATTATGATTTAATATTTTTCTATTGATTTGGGAAAGGGGTTCCCATGCATTTTTATTCTTATATTATGAGAATAATTTGTTTGGATGTTAAGATATTCAGTAAATAAAATATATTATTTACAGAACTAGGATTTATAGCCTTAAAAGTGATTAAGCATTCAGTTCCAGGGATTGTTCTTCTATATTCCCAACAGTTAAGAAATAAAATAATATGAATGTTCTCAGGCTTTTTGTTGTTCTGCAGTAAAGCATCTGCTAAGAACTTCTTGACAGAAATTAATATTGATCAGGTTTCACATTATCATTAGACTTTTCATATTTCAAGTCCTTCAATTTTATCTGTCTATTTTCATAGAAAGGCGGACTTTTTAATCTACCTTATAATGCAACCATTAGTTGTATATTATCCTTGCTTTGGAAGGCAGTGCGATACAGATAGTCCTCACTTAATGACTTTAACTGGGACTGACAAGTCTATAGTTAAGCAATGTAGTCATTAGATAAAATATCAGGTGACCATCAGGGCTGTCTTAACGCATGGGCCTGATGGGCACTTGCCCGTGGACCCCACATGCATAGGGGCCCCATACTAATCTGTGTATGTTAACCCTTCAATGCACCTTGTATCATATAAATACAGGAACATATTTATTACATTTTACTGCATTTTTTATTAATACTAACATGCAAATATATGTTTAATTTTATCAGTCATTTACATTTTTTATTCCTGTGCGTAGTTGTCGTAGAGGCCCCAGTACACTGCTTTGCCCGGGGCCCATAATGCTATTAAGATGGCCCTGGTGTCCATGCTAGATTTAAGTTGACAATATTTCTGCAATCATTAAGCAAATCACCCTAGGTTGTTATGCATGATGTCATGTTGACTGCAGTTTGCGTCTTACTGCTGGCTTCTCCATTGACTGCTTGTCAGAAGCTGGCTTTGAAACTTGTAAATTGTGATCATGTGACACTATGACTGTTGTAAGTTTAAGGACTGGTCATAAAACCACTCTTTCAGTGCCATTGTAAGTTCAGTCACTAAACAGCAGTCATTAACTGAGGATTACCTGTATCAGCACAGATTTCTTTAACTCTTAAAGAATCCCTAAAATTAGATGAGAATCCCTAAAATTCAGCTTCAACACAGAATTTGTGTACCATATCATTGAAGAAACTTACCCATATCAGTCTATTAACTCATACTTCATTACCTCACTGTTTGCCTTAAACGTATCATATAATTTTATGTCTCATTTCTGTAATTTGAAAAAAAAAATCCCTGATTAATCATTAGTGCTGATTTAGATAAATTTATTTTTTTTTTATTTATTAAATTTATATGCCGCCCATCTCACTATCACGCGACTCTACATCAAAGACAACACTACTGAAAAATTAATCAACTATAAAATATATATTAATTAGTCATTGCTTTCCATGCTGTCCTGTCCTTTCTCCAGAAGTGCCTGTTCTCAACATTTTAAGGCAGATTTTAAAATAACCGGATGTTATGTTGATTTGGAAACAAAAAGACAATGTTTTAATTACTTGATATAGAGGACATTCTTAGAACAATCTGCTGCATGCTTCTATATATCATCATATACACAGTTTAATCTTTTTCTCCTTTTGAATGTCTCCTTTCGCCTGGTATTGAAATGTCACTGCATGAGAGGCTTCTTGGCATAACCTAAAGAATATTAACAAAACTTTAATTACTGTCACTTCTTGGTCTACGATCTAAATAGTACAGTAGTCACTTCTCCTTAGGTGGTCTGGATTGTTCTGATTGAACCCGATCTCTTGCTAATCCATGTCACATTTTAAATTTCTTCTGCTATATATTTATGTATTGCAACCATAAATACAGACCACCTATAAAGGCAATCTTTACTAGACTCTAGTGAAGTTCTCTTTACCGGAGAAGCAATTTTCACTATAAATCCAGGCAATCTTTACTAGAGAAGCAGAATAAATAAAACAACATATGCAAACATTAAAAGCCCTTTTAACAATAGCATAATGCATTCTCAGCGAACAAACTGAGCAAGGAATCCTCTCATTCAAAGCCCAGCTATGATGGTTATCATCACTGCATAGAGATCCCAAGATAGATGCCTCGTATAAGCCAAGCTGGGAAAAATCAGAGGAGGAAGCCTTCAGGACCAGATGCTCCAGACAGGAGATTCTTCATATTCTTTTGGCATAGAACAAATGGCCAGGAAGAATGGAGAATCATTTCTATCAAGGCAGATGCGCAGACAAGAACGATTGGGATTGAATCCTGTTGTTATACAAATAGGCTGAGTGTGAGAAAGAGGCACTTCTTCCCTCCCTCCCAATATCAGCTAGCAACACCCAGTGGACAAACTCCTTACCTTCCTCCTCTATTCACAGACATCTGGGTTACATTCAGTTAGGAGGGCCCCCTTGCCCCTGCCTGGTGCACCCCGCTCAGCTTAATCACCCCCAGCTGCATGTGCCATGAACCGCAAGGCCTGCTAACACACCAAGGTCATGACACCAGCCAGCCGCCTCTCCCGGTACAGCCAGCTAGGAGCAAAGGCCTCTGCTAACGAATGCCCAAGGCAATTTGCTGTGCACAAGTCCCAAATTAATGCTGTGTTCCCCTGAGAATTTCTCCCTGTCAGTTTCTGCCAGATCTTAAAGTGACAGCAAACCTTTCCTCCTCTCTCTCGTTCTCTCTCCCCCCTCCCTCTCTTTCCCTCCCTCCCTCTCTCTCTCTCTCCTCTCCCCCTCCATGTTTTAGGCCTAGCTATTTGAAATACACCAGATAGTTACAGGCATTGCTTGGCAAGAGGCTTGGAGACTAAAAGTTAGAAGATCCATTGAGGCCTTGAAAATAAAAAAATTGCTAACTCGTTATATCTAAGTACCCTAAACACCTATATGAGGTTCCTTATTTATTACGTTGAAGTCTCCAAGGAAGAAAAGACTGTGGGCACCATGCAATAACACCCGTATTGAACATTAACCAGCTCCCCCTTAACTGCCGATCATCTATTCTCAATGGTATTGAATTTGTGTCCCCCCCTCCCCCAGCCAAGGCGCTGTCCATGGTTCTGGGCCATGCCCCTGGCTATTTCCCCATTTGCTGCTAAAAGAGGGAGGGAGAGAATGATAGCATAATGGAAGTCTAGGATCGTGCTGTCAGTGGGTAATAAAAGTTGTAGTTCTGCACATCCGGAATTCATCAGAGTGCGGAATGCTGGAATACAGATAATCCTGGAAATGTAGTTCCTGGTGAAAGATGTTTTCAGAATGTGATTCTAGGCTCGATTTTTTTTTTTTAACCAGATCTTCATCACATGGATACCTAGCAAAATGAAAATTCTAATTTACTTCTCCATATATTTTAGGGAGGCTCAATGAATTCAGGAGTGAATTTGGCGACCAAACTGTAGACCTGCAAGATTTAAGATAGCATGTACTTCATGATTCCTATATTAAGGGAAGCTGGATTGGAAGATAAGTGTGGTTTTAAAACTGGAAGAAGAAGCATCAATAACCTATACTATGCTCATGACACTAATCTCAATAGCCAAAAATACAAAGCATCTGCAAGTTCTAGTAGATAAACGTTAGGGGGCACAGTGAGAAAAATGGCACTAAAATATAAAGAAGACCAAACTAATGACAACAGGTAGAACAACCAATCTTACGATTAGCAATGAAGGCAGTGGATAATTTCTGCCTTTTAGGATCAACCATCAACAGCAAAGGAACAAGAAGTCAAGAAATACTGTATGTCACAGACTAGCTCTTGGTAGAGCAGCTATGAAAGCCTTGGAAAATGCTGGGAAAAGTGAAAGGAAAGAGAAGAAGAAGGTGGATAGTTAACAATGGCAATGAATGCACCATTGGAAGTTCTGAAAGACCAGGTTAGGGATAGATCGTCATGGAGAAAATCTATCTATGTGGTCGCTAGGAGTCAAAAACAATTTGTGGCACATAATCAATACCATGACTCAACTATACTAAGCAGTTCAAAGATTTAGAATCTTAGTTATAGCACTATTTATAAAGAGAATTTAGCTTTTATACATTCCACATAGAGTCTTAAAATTTCTATGATACATAGGTACAAACTTCATTAAGTTTCCTTAGAAAGGTTTATCATGGCAGGTACAACAATAGAAGATATTCAGAGAGTGAAAACTTTTGGCCATTTCTACCAGTTGCTGAAAGCCTTCTTACATTTCTTACTGCAGAAGCAAATCAACTAGAAATAGACAGCTGGCTTTGCATCTCCGTCTGAGAAATTCTGGTCTCTTCTGACTTTGCTTCAGGACACCTGAATCTATCCAGCTGTTCTGAGTGCTTAACGGAAAGTGAATGTGCACATGTCCCAAAGTAAGCAAAAGCAAACATGGTACATTCCAATGTCCCAAAGTAAGCAAAAGCAAATATGGTACATTCCAATGTTTTGAAATCCATCCCCTATTAACCTCAGCAAGGATGATAATGTGGGTGCTGTAATCCAAAACATCTAGAGCAGGGGTGTCAAACTCAAGGCCCACTGGCTGGATCCGGCCCGCTGAGTGCTTAGATCTGGCCCACGGGGCTGCCCTGGAAACAGCGAAGGACTGGCCCGCAGTGCTTCTGCCAGTGAAAACGAAGCTTGGGAGGGCTGCATGTGGCCCTTCCACGCTCCATTTTCGCTGGCAGAGGGTTTCAGGAGACCGTCATGGCCGAAAACGGAGCTCACAAGCCCGTTTTTGCTGGCAGAGTGCTCCGGCCACTATAGGCGCCCCCAACCTGAGTGACTTCAAGCTGCCCACACCCACCCTGGCCACACCCACCTCTGCCCTCAGAGGTCAAATGCAACCCTGATGTGGTCCTCAATGAAATCGAGTTTGACATCTCTGATCTAGAGGGTGCCAAATTACCTACTCCTGTGCTAATAAATGCACATAAGTGAGAAGTAGCACATATTGGAATATTTGTTTTATTTAGTAAATGTGTACTCCATCCTTCTCTTGTGATAAAACAATTAATTTAAAGTAATTACAAATTCAAGGTTTAATGTATAAATCATAACTGAATAATTGAATTCTTAAAGTGTGGAGGTGAAGCACAGCAAATTAAAGCAGGCAAAAATCAGAATTCCATTCCATTAAGACTAACCAACCCAGCAAGTCATATGCCTGTTAAAATAAAAAACATTTTACCTATGTACCTGTAAAGTTCCAAGACAGGGAATCCCATAATTCCATAAAGGAAGTCCTTTCCTAAATTCCATCCAACAATTCTTTTTCCTGAATATCTATCATCCATCTATCATCTATCTGGAGAAGGCCTTCTTAGCAGATCTTAAAGTAAGCAGATTCATTCAGGAAGAGTTAATTATTGAAAGTCCAGATTACTTCATGCATTTCAGTGAATATGGCTGGACATGTTCCTTTCTATCTTGGCCATTTTATTTCCTTTCCAAACATATACACTTGCACAATATACTTGGAAGACATATCATACTTGCGGAGAATATTTATATACTAAACTTGGATATAAGTATCTTTGCAAAGAGTTTCTAGTCCATACATCCTACTTACCCTATAATTAATGTTATCAATTCTAGCATTCATCTGCATTTATAAAAAAAACAATCCCTCTTCTTTGCAATAGATAGATGAGACTTTTTTTTGCTGAAATTTAGATCTAATCATTTTTTTATTATTCCATCTTTATAGAATTTAAACCTTTTTGGCAGATATACTGATGGTCAATTATGTATATCTTCGATTAAAACTCCAGTGGTAATCTTATTTTCTCCTTCTTTCTCTTTGTCTCTCACACACATATACACCTAAAACATCTGAATTGAAAATTTTGTCATAATATTTCAGTGGCATTTTTCAATTGTTTGTATACTATTAATCTGCATTTGGGGCTATGTGGGAAGCTCAGTTCATAGGCACTCATATTTAATATTTTTTGTCTTCATATGGGCTAAATACATATGTTATGAATTTCCCAAGAGATGAGATGGCTTCTAGTCCTCGTGATGCCTGCTTTCAGTTAAAAACAATCAGAATGTCCCAAATCTATTACCTGGGAAATCAGCATATAATTTATTACAGAAATAGGCTGTTTTTACACAAAATACTAAATTACAACCCAAATTACATTTTAGCTTTCATATGCTCCACAAGCCAGTCCATCTAGTTATTTTATGGTTCGTTGTTGTACAACTTCAGAAAATTGGATTGAGTGAACTTGAATTGACTATGGGTATGTCATGCAAACCAAGTGACAGAATCTTTATTTGTTGGGCTATAACTAATTTAACATGCTAATTTATTCGGTCCCTCCAGTGTGCTAGGCAGCTCTACTAGTCAGTACTCAGGTGGGAGAAGGATAAAATTGTACCAGAGTAAATGTGAGCCTAATTAACCTCCCCTGGTCAGCTGTGTCTATCAAAAACTCTGTTAACCTTTGGGCAGTGCCTAATCCTCAACTCATTAATCCTTAAAGCAGGGCTGTCAAACTCCAGGCCCATGGGCCGGATGCCTCATGCGCTGGCCACACCCATGCCCAGTTTAGCAAAGGGGGGGAAAGTCCCGATACATCAAGTGAAGCTGACATGATGACGTGAGTTTGAAACCCCTGCTTTAAAGGAAAGATGTGATACTGTGGTTTGGCTAAAGACATAAAGTATCCCATTATGGAACTTACTCTCAAGGTCTATCAGTATATAATGCTTCTCAGACTTTTAACTATGATAAAGTAAATTATCTGTTCTTATCAGTTTAACATCTAATAAACCCTACATATTGAATTTATTTTTGGAAATGGTCTCTGAAGTGTGACAGTATACAGATATTCATGTAATAAATAAAATCAATGATTCCCCATAATATTAACCAGCTGCACCAAACTCATACTTTTTGCTGCCTGTCAAATCAGTGGGTCAGTGGTCACTGACATAGTGACATGCCCTTCCTTTTCCTGGTTTAAGAATTCATAGAATTCTTAGGCAGGCCTTGAAAAATGAGGGGCAGCACAACTCAACTGACACAATTGTGTAAGGAACTATGACCAAGTTAATGGCTGACTGGGTGGTGTGAACCAGTTCTTAAAGTCATTTATAGATATACAATCCTGATAATTCCTTAACTGAGGAATACTAGCACTGTGATTTGATTCTAGAATGGTCCTTAACTAGCTGAGCAACTTTATTCGGTGACAAAGATACGATGGTTATGCATGCTTTGAAAACGATTTAGAAAGAGTGCTTTGGAATCCACAGGAATGTACATGTAGCACTTCTTTAAAGCTGTTGCATGTTTATTTTGGCTCTTGCACAAACCTAAAATAATGTAGCTGCTTTAATGAGCTGGCTTAAACAACTCATACGTTGCTACCTGCTGCAGTAGATATAGCTATTGTGGGGTACATATGACACTATTGAGTTTCCATTAGCATTAGTGATTAATGTTGGCTCTTCTAGAGTTCATTGCAGGGATGAATAACCCATGGCCTACAAATCTCTTACAATCCCCAGCCTCTATTTTGTAGCCCCCAGACTGTTCCCACAGAAGTTCATATGCCACTGAACTTTGGTGATACAATTTTATTTATTGTTTGGCTTCATAGAGGCACGCTTTGGTGTATTAAACTGAAAATATCTGGTCCCTTACCCTCCCCCACCTGTGACGTAGCTAGACTTCCAGACATGGCTGTTATGATTTTTGTGGCACGATAATGGTGATTATGGTCTCCCAGTATAAAAATGTTGTCCTGCTTATTTTATCAAACTTAGCATTGTTTACAAACAACAGTAATAACAACTTAATTATTAACAAAGTGCTATTAATAATATTGCATTGGAGACCCCATTCACCACCTTACGTTGAATATGCCAAGTTGTACCCATGGTTAAAGAATAAACTACTCCCTAAATGTTTCCGCAGAGAGATATATTTATGCTATTACATAATCTTAGCATAATTTTTTTCCATATTAGTGTTGGAATTACATTTCAATTAAATATAAGTAGGTACTCCACTCCATGAAAGCTCTATAAGATGCATCTCTTTTGGGGGATGGAATTTACTATATATTTTCACAACGAAAAGGAAAGTATAATTAGCCCCAAGTTGCAACTGCAGAGATACATTGGAAATACTATCTGGGCATAAATGGCTTATCATTACTAGGGATATGTTGAACATATTTTGAAAACCTCAGTATGACATTTTACTCCTACCCGTTTTTGAGATATTTCATTGCTTGTTAAAAATTGAAGTCTCATTTTTGCTAACAGTTCACCATTCCAGCTTCCTTCGATTAATATACTGTAATCAACATTGATAGCCTGGATTTTCCTGAGATATTTCAGTCTCTTGATTCCTGACCTCATACTTTTGAACAAAGCATCAGCCTTGAAATTACCCCAAATCCAGAAAACAATAATGCCTGCAAACAACTTTGTGTTTACTGTTGGTTTAAATCTACTCCTTGCAGTCAGAATGCTGAGCTGAGAGTAGCATTTGGTGGATTTCACACTGTCACACACATATACACACACCCTGAAAAAAACCTCCAAGATACTTCATTAACTTCCCTTCTCCACCTCCAGTGCCCAAACGAAAGGTCAGCAGGGGTCATGGGTAGCCAATAAATGGTTTAGAACCCAATTATCCTTTCCCAGTTTCTTGTCTATCAGTGGGAGAAATGTATGCTTTAGATTAAAAGGTGGGTGGTGGGGAGAGAACAGGACAGAAGGACTGAGAAGGGACCCAGAAAGTTTTATGGCCCCATTGCCTATAAAACCTTCTCTTCCTTCTGTTCAGGAACCATAAAAACACTGGCACACACAATTGCTTCATGAAAGAATGTAAGCAGCAAAAATCATAATTATCATCCAGAGAAAGGGAGATGAAGAAGAATGTCCAGGATTCCAGGGGATGAAACCTAAGAGTTGAGTGGATGAGCTCCAGCCAATCGGTGAGCCTGGGGCAAAAGGAACTTTTCCACATGGCTAATTAAAATCAGATTGGATTATTCTTGTCAGTGTTTGCATGCTGACTTTTTATTTTTTTTATTTTATTTTTTTTAGTTGGGGGGGAGAAGCAAGTTGTTAAGGAGAGAGAGATGGTTGCAGCAAGGAGGGGCAGCAAACGTTTAACACAGAAAAAAGTCTCAGCGTGTCACCGATTTTATGGGCAGTAAAATTTCAAAGCAATCCAAATCTATTAATGCTAGAGAAAGAAATTTCTCAATGAGCTGTAGAATTGGCCAGGAGGGAAGTCCTTTTCCCTATTGCGATTCCTCACACTTGTGCCCCCCACACCTTTTCACCCAACACCCCTTCCTTCCGCTTGGCCTTCACACACTCCAGACCATACGCTGGCTGTCGCTCCTCCTTACGTGGCTGCTTGCTAAACTGATCCTTTGGAATCATCGGTTCTTCCAAAGGGCATAACGTTAGAAGAGAAGGCTTAAGCTTATGATTATGAAATGGGTGCGATTCACACAATGCGGTAAGTATTCCTGGTACACATTTTCTGTCTTTCCAGTCTCATACTGTTGGTACATTTGAGGGCAGAAGCAGAGGCACTATAAGCCTGCAAAATACTATTGTTCAAATTTTATTATGTTATGTTTTATTTGTTTATTTGTTTATTAAATTTATTGGTCGCCCATCTTACTACAAGGTAACAAATAGTTTTATTTCTAAAGTACAGCTATTCATCTTTTTCAAAATGATGTATTGATGCAGTGGAAGAATGGGCTTTGCTCATCTTTTATCTTAAACTTCAGATTCTTGGATCCACTAATTTTAAACTCCCATCTCATGGCTATTGTCTGTATGATCAGAATAGAGGTCTCTTCTCATCAAATTATTCCATGTACGTTAAATAACTTATTTCTAAGCCACTGTACATTTTGTTTATGAGTTTTCTAAAGCTGCTATACTGTGAATTGTCATTTTTTCTCCTTCTACAGAGCCAGATTTTTTTTTAGCCATGCCAAGTGCTGACTTGATTTCAAGTCCAGCAGTTCAGTGTGAATCACCCCTCCTGAGGACTTTTAATGGCTTTCAGTTCTTTGATTTCCTTAACTTCCTCAGCAGTATTCTGGAGGAAGTTTGACATAACAGCCAAGTCCAATGTGGATAACTGATCCACTATTTTAGATTTATTTGATTAGTATTAGGTCTTCTCTCTCTTTCTCTCTCTCTCTCTGCTCTCAGGATTAATAAGTAACATTTTGGGAGAAACTGAAGGTTCAAAGGACTTCAAATTGAGAGATCAATGAACATATCTTTTGTTTCACAGCTTACTTCACCCTACTTTTTACTGCTCTCCCTCTGATTAGAACTATTGCTTATTAGATCTGGCTTTGTTTTCTGTAGAGATTGAAGATCACAATAGGAAATCCAGAAGAAAGAAGATTCACATTTCATTCTGGAAAAAAAAGATCTAACTGCTCAGAAGTCCTTCTGAGCCCCTGCTGAGTTTCTTGTCATGAAAAAGCCGTTACAAATGAAGCAGGAAAAGATTATCTCTCTCTAGAGTTGGGTAACTGAGGCATTTATTCAATTTACTAGTACTAAAAAACAAACTCAATTACTTTGAGCCCCAGTTAACAAGTGAGTGATAACTGAAGACTTTGAGTGACATCCAATTTGATGATGCTAACCAGTCCTCCTGAGCATTTGTCTCAGTACACAGATAGTCCATTGCAGAATTTTTGCAGGGTAGCACTGTGCCTCCTATGCCACCTGTGCTGGAGGCTTTTGTGCCCATTTCCAGGGCAGTATTTACCTCAGTCATGCAATAGAAGTATGTATTGAAAAAAAATTGCTTGGCACTAAGAAGAGATTCATTGGCATGAAGTATGCTTGTAAAAGAATAGGAGAGTGTAATATGGTAATACTAGTATATATGGGGAGAGCTTAGAAATATATTTAAAAAAAGATGTTCCAAAACATTTTCATTATATGGCTTCTAATTTTCTCAATGATGTAATGTAGCCTAATAATTCCCAATCTCATGGTATGATTTTTGTTGTTGGAATTAATGAATAGCGAAACAACTTCATGATACAACTTTATGATTTCTAAAGACCAATATAAATAAATATGAAACGTAAGGTTAAATGCAGTTTAGATTTAAAACATTTCATTGACTGTGCTAATATTTGGGGAATTTGACTTGATCAGAAACACATGTTGCTGATAAAAATCTAGCAATTTTTATAACAATTATCCACAGTTAATTATCTACAGTTCTTTGGAGAATAAAGATGGGATGTGTTGCCCCTTTTAAGCAACTGGTGTTCAAAAAAAAGGGGGGTACTAGATAGATTAGATTAGATTAGATTAGATTAGATTAGATTAGATTAGATGCAAAGAAGCATTCTTTTCTCAGCAAGAGTGATTTAATATCACCTAATCCTAAAAAGGCAAAGTTAGCAGTAATGGTGCTGAAGTGGTGTCAAGTCATATAAGAATTAATATTTTCATGTAAAGAAAATTAATAAAATATAATACTTGCTATATTTTACTTTATGTAAATTTTAGAATGAACCAGTAAGCGATAATATTTAAACCTATGATTAGATTAAAGTGACTTTTTTTTCAACTAAGAATAAGGGATTTGACAAAATATAAAACATCCAACCGCCTAAGGACTGGATTAGATTCGTTTTCTTCAGGATAGACAATATTGCAGACAAGTTCTTTGCCCAAAGTAATCAAAAACCTGTTGTCATTAAACTTGATTTTTAACAGGTAATTCTACTCCACATAAAAGACTTTTATTGTAAACTGCATTGAGGACTTTTTTAAAGTAAGTGATCTGAAACTATTTTAAATAAATAAATAAAACATGAGGAGGAGACAGGAACTATTTTTTTTCTCCCAAGCTCATTATATCGCCACAATAAGATGGGGTCTTGTAGATCCCAGCCTTACCCTATAATAACAAATAAATATATCATAAGAGGCACTTCTCTTATTTTGCTCTTTCCATTGAAGTAGTATACAGTCATTTTCTGTCTTTGATAAGAGGAATTATATTCCTTAATACAGATACCATTTCTGTCCAGCCAGGCTGTTCCAGAAAATAAGAAATTATATTCATTTATAATAGTAACAGTTAAACAGGCTGCCATTCCAATGGTATATACTCAAATCCTCATTCAGTTTTGAATTTTAAAACACCATTGAAATACTTAGATGGAGTAATAATTATGAAGGAAATTGCAAGATTCACTCATATTTTCAACTCAGTCTACTTTCAGTACAATGCAATTGTGTATGCTTTGGTCAATGCTTTAATTCCAAACAGTAAAAAATACAATTCCCTCAATCAGTAATGAAGAACCTACAACTCTAAATTTTGCTGAAAAAAATACCTCAGGAATACCAGCCAACTAGGGCCCATAGTGAAATATGCTTAAAGGTACAGTTCAGCAATATTAGAGGGTTGTGGCATGTGTTCCTCATACAAGATGAATATGGATAAAGAGTTTTTCAGATATTCCCTTATGTTTGACAGTATCCTTCATTTATCTAGCCATTCCTGCTCAGAGTTTATCAATAGATTGGTTTTTGCAAATGACCTAAACACCTGTCTCATAGTGATTTTATTGATAATATATTAGCCTGAATATCTGACTCATATGATACTAATGACACTCTAATTCTCTAATTCCTATCAGTTTTTAAAACATAGTTCCTCCAGTTTTCTAATCCTTATACTAATATTAAGCTAATTCTTAAGATATATTTATTTGCAAGGTCATTTTTGCTGTGATATATCAGATGATACTTTAAAAATCTATTATTGTTCTGGAAATCAGAGATCAAGAGTATATTCATCAGTATATTAGGACACATTCAATGGACTTTATATTCTAACCAAATAACAGATCAAAACAACAGAGTTGGAAGGGACGTTGGAGGTCTTCTAGTCCAAGAAGTTCTTCCTAGCTCAAGCAGGAAACGCTATACCATCTCAGACAAATGGTTATCCAATCTCTTCTTAAAAACCTCCAGTGATGAAGCACCCACAACTTCTGAAGACCAGCCATTCCACTGGTTGAATGTTCTCACTGTCAGGAAATTTCTCCTTAGTTCTAGGTTGATTCTCTTCTTGATTAGTTTCCATCCATTGCTTCTTGTCCTGCCTTCAGGTGCTTTGGGGAATAGGTTGACACACACACACACACACACCTGCCTCTTCTTTGTGGCAGCCCCTTAAAATACATCTCATCTCATTGCAATTACAGAATGACTCCAGTGCCCCTTATTCTCAGCCTTGAGATTTAAGTTATATCCTGCTGTAAAATGATAATGAAAGAGACAGTTCCATGTAATGGTTAAGGCTAGAAACTGGGAGACCATATTCTAATCCCACCATAGGCCTAAAGCCAACTGGTTGACCTTTGAGCCAATCCTTCCCTCTCAGCCCTAGGAAGCAGGCAAAGGCAAACCATTTCCAAAAAACCTTGCCAAGAGAACAGTAAGGATTAGTCCAGGCAGTTGCCTGGAGTCAACCCTGACTCGAAGGCACCAAAAAAAAA
>JANHJO010009365.1:26736-36917 GCA_032468235.1 Pseudoxyrhopus heterurus
TCCTCAAAAGACCACGGAAGACCAGCCAAGACCCCCGCGCGTGCGGAGGAGGCATCTGACAGCCCCTTAAAGAAACAAAGTCCCCTTTTCCCTCCCCCCCCCTCCGCGCCCTACCTTCCAGCGGCAGGCGGAGCGGGGTGGCTTTCGGCCCCGGGCCCCGAGGGGAGGAGGCGCTCGTAACAATACACGGGGAGGGACGGTTCAGGCACTCGGGCGAAGCGGTGGCCGGGCGAGCGGCGAGGGAGAAGCGTCCTCTGCTACCCTCGACCTCGTCCTGCCTCGGGTGCCGGCCCACCTGGCGCTCCCTCGAGCCTCTTCGGGCTTCTGCACTTCTGAGGCGGCCAGCGCCGGTTTGCCTCAGCGCAGAGTTTGCCTCAGCGTCCCTCCCCTTCTCTCTCTCCTCTCTGGGCCATTTGACAGTTTCTAAGTGCCCGTGCCGTCTGACTCCCCGATCGATTCGACCGTTTCTAGCTCTCTCCTTTTCTCTCCGGGTCCTGGTGGCTTTGACAGTCCTGAAGGGCTCCTCCCCGCTCCCGCCCGGGAAGACACGCGCGCCGCAGCGAAGACAGAGCGGAGCCGAGGAGAGAGAGGGAGCCCTCGCCTGCCCGCCTTTCGCCCGAAGCTGGCCTGCTGTCACTCTCCGCTGCCCTCGGGCGGACAGGCGCTGCGACTGCCCCGCGCCGCGCTGCCGCCCCTCTCCCCTGCCCAACACCCGAGCGGCTGGAGAGGGTGCCCGGCGTGGCTCAGCCCCGGAGCCGAGCCACGTGCGGCCCGTGTTTTTTTTTTTTTTTTTTGCCGTCGGAGAGCTGAGGGGCGGTCGGTTCGAATACAGCTCAGCCGAAGGAGGCGCGCAGGCCAAGCGCAGCACCTTCAGCCCTGGCGCCCGCGGGACTCGTGGCGGGAACCCGAGCGAGCTTGCTCTCGCCCTCTCTCCGCCGGCCCCGGAGCGGAAGGGGGCGAGGGAGCGGGCCAGGTGAGGCGCCAATGGAGAAGCCGAGCGATGGGGCCGAGCAGGGGCAGCCGGAGCCAGAAGAAAGGCGGCCCTGGATCTGCGATGCTCCGAGGCAGGAGCGCAGTTTCAACCTGCCAGCAGAGCTTCGATTTCACTTACGCTAAAAGTTCAGTCGAGTGCATGAAGCCCCGTCAAATATGATCTCCTCCTGCCCTGCCCAAGTGGCACCTCTGCTTTGGTGGGCCCTGTAAAAACCCCTCAGAATATTCGAATGTGATCCTCGGGAGAAGTACGTTGACTTGTAATTTCTAGGCTCCAAAGTAGTAGAAGTGTAAATGAGTGTGCTCTTTTCCCGCACAGGTAAAAAAAAAAAAGGAAGGAGCATAGAACATCTTAGTTTCCTGAAATAGTCAATAGCCTAAGTTTGGGAGGAGTACCCCCACCCCCACCCCAGCCTCCCAAATTCTTTGGACCAGAACTCTTTGAAACCCCAACTGACGTGGACAGTGACCTGGCATTACATAGGTGATCTATCACTCTAAAGGGCACCAAGCTGCTTATCTTAGTGCCCATTAGGATCGCTATAAACCTGGGCAAAGGAGCATTGTAAGAAAAACACACATTTGAAACAGTATTTACCTTCAGCCATTTGGTGTATGTACGGTATGTTATATGACCTTAGAGTACATGTTCATTACTCATTTAATTTAAGGGATCTAAGCAGATTCTCTTTAGAGAGGGATCGTACAGAACAATCCCTTGTGCTGCTGCCTAAAAGTTCAGATCAGTCCGTGGCCTGGAGTCTGCAAGTGGGGCTAGAAAAAAGCCATGATCTGAAACGTTGGCACACTGCTCCCTCTTGCTGCCATATCCAACCTTAGCCTGGCATTTCCATCCATTGGGTCCTTCACTTCTTAACATTCCTGAGCAGTAAAAGCACATACAGTAAAAGGTCATCCTGAGAAAAGAATGTCTCATTTATCACACAGAGTTGCTTAGTAAGAAGCCTAGCCCTTTCTCCACACAATGAGTGGGGAACGAGGGGAGGGGGGAGTAAGGGTAGACACCCTCATGAAGAAAAGATGTACCCAGTAAGGTAGACAGACAGAAAGAACTTTTTTTTCTTGATAATCTAATCATCATCATCTTCAAGTCAGAGGATCCATGAATATAAGCATGTGAGGCTGGTTTTACTTCTGCATTTCTTCATGCCTAGTCTTGGCTAAACCTATCAACTGAGTGGACTTTATTATCAAGCATAAGGCTCAATATTTCTTTTTTACATATAAAACTTTAAGACATGTAAAGACAACAGACGTAGGTAAGCCACTATTCAGACACACAGAATACACACTGTGTAAAAAAAAATGTTCCAGTTCATCAGTAAAATATTTCTGGAAAGAAATTTAGAAATGTTCTACTGCAGATTTCTACATATGAAGACAGTATTATTAAAATGATTCCTTTAAACAAGCCACCGGTATTTTCCCCTCTTCCTTTATTAGTACTGATGAGCGTTATTAATGTGTGTTCATATTGCTCAGACATAGGTCAGCTTTGAGAGTTTCATGCTAATTTCAATTTGCCATTGTTGGCTTTTAAGCTTCTGTCATGATCTCTTAGACTGACTAATTCTAATCAGTACTTGCAAAAACCATATCTTTCAAAGATCCAGGAGAACCAGGAGGACTGAAAAAGAGCTGATATGGTTCTAATCTTCAAAAAAAGAAAAATATGGATACAGAAAACTACTGATATAGACCAATGTCTAGCATCAATATCTGAGAAGAACCTGGAAAAGATTATCAAGCAACAGATCTGCAAACACCTAGAAGCAAGCAAAGTTATAATTAGAAGCCAACACGGCTTTATCAAAAATAGATCATGCCAAACAAATCTTATTTCATTCTTTGACAAAGTAACTAAATTAGTGGACCAGTGAAATGCTGTGGCAATTGTATACTTGGACTTGGTAAGACATTTGAAAAGTAGATCACAGCCTACTTCTTAGTAATATAGAAAAATGTAGGATAGATAGCATCAATACCAGATGGATTTGAAACTGGCTGATAACCACACTCAATGTGTAGTCCTCAGTGGAATTACATCTACATGGAGGGAAGCATGTAGAGAGTATCCTGGTGCTCTTTAACATCTTCATAAATGATTTAGATGAAGGGATAGAAGGGAAACTCATCAAATTTGCAGAGGACGTCAAGCTGTGGGGAATACCCAACACTTTAGAACACGGGTGTCAAACGCGATCGTGTCATGGGCCGGATCGTGACATACCGTGATGTTTTTTGCCTTTGCGGAGCCGGAGTTGGCATGGCCTGTGTGTGACATATCTGGCCTGTGGGCCACCAGTTTAACAGGCCTGCTTTAGAAGATAGGTTCAAGATCCAGAAGGATCTAGACAGACTTGAATACTGGGCCCTATCCAATAAAATGCAATTCACTGGTGAGAAAATTAAGGTTTTACACTTAGGCAAGAAAAACCAAACACACAGGTATAGAATAGATGATACCTGGTTGAATAGCAGTAACTGTGAGAGGGAGCTAGAATCCTAATGGACAATCAGCAGTGTGCTACAGCTACCAACAAACGCAAAGGCAGTCCTGGGCTACATCAACTGAGGGATAGCATCAAGACCACATGAAGTGGTCTGCTTTATCCTGCACTGGTAAAAGCACAGTTGGAATACTACATTCAATTTTGGTTGCCGAAATAAAAAAAAGATATTGAGATTCTAGAAAGAGTGCAGAGAAGAGCAACACAGATGATTAGGGGACTGTAGGCTAAAACACATGATGAACAGCTGCAGGAATTGGATATGTCTACCTTAGCAAAGAGAAGGACTAGGGTGACATGATGGCAGTCTTCCAATATTTGAGGGGCTGCCACAGAGAGGATGGGGTTGACCTATTCTCCAAAAGCAACTGAGGGCAGGACAGGAAGTAACAGTTAGAAACTTGCCAAAGAGTGATCCAACCTAGAACTAAAGAGAAATTTCCTGACATTGACAACAATCAGTAGAAGAGCTTGCCTCCCGAAGTTGTGGGTGCTCCATCACTGGAGGTTTTTAAGAAGAGACTGGAAAGTCATTTGTACAGAATGGAATAGGGTCTCCTGTTGGAGCAGGGGATTGGACTAGAACACCTTCAAGGTCCCTTCCAACTCTGATATTCTGTTAATACTGTTAAAATATTTTCTCTTTTTATAAGCTGCTTTGGATACTTAGTATTATAGAATGGGATAAATCTAAGACACAAACCACAAGAAAGTGCACAGCTCATCTAAATCCAAGAAATTGACTAGATGCATTTGGTGATATAAATGCACTGAGGACCATTAATAGTCATGACTCATTATAGTTGGATTGTAGATCATAGTGAATAGCTATGTCAACCATAATGTAATTACACTGTCTTTGGTTTAACGAGCTATGTGTACCAACTAATGCTGGTTGCAAATCATAGTTAATACCTCTGAACAATATATAAATATAAATCAAGTGACTTATCAGCAAATCATAGTTTAAAGCAATGTTACTGTTGTCAGTGATGGCTCTTAGCAACTGCCTGGGCTAGTCCCTGCTAGTTTTCTTGGCCACATTTTTGAAAGAATTTTGCCATTGCCCTTCTTCCTAGGGCTGAGAGCATGACTGGCCCAAGGTCACCCAACTGGTCTAAGCGGGAATCCTGATTTAGCGCCTTTGTCCACTACAATAAGCTGTCTCTCAAAACAGTGTATGGAATCTGTCAATAAACGTTGGAATAAACTCTAAGAATGAGGATTAATGTGCCACATGATCTGCTTTTACATTGGCTTTCATCCAGTCAAAAAGGAGTGAAGAGCTAGTTCACAGAATATGACTGTCATTTTATCACTGCTGTGAGATGAGGGAAATTTGACTTGCAACCGTTGATATGAACTTTATCAGGTTAAATAAAGCACTTCAATGGCCTTACGATCCACACGCATGTTACACTAAGAGATGTTATATGAGCAGATGACAGGTTTGCCTCTATGAACCCAAAATAACACAGAACAACTTTGCTGTGCAATAATGACCTGAAGTATAGAAATCTTGTACACTTGAAGTGTCTACCTAAGCATTCAAATAGATCTTTGCCAAATAGGTCACATCAATCATCAAGAGGCTCAACATTACCAGTTTCTTTGTTGTTGGGCAGGTCAGAAGTAGATAGCTGGATGATGTTCTGTAGGATTCAAACCCCCTACTTGGAATTGAACCCTTGGGCCACTGTACTGTAGATGACTCTAGAATACTTTAATTTTTGGAGCTATGCAGATTCTGGTGATGAGCAGTGTTGCAAGAAGGAATATACAGATTCTATCAAATAGTATATAAAATCCACTTTCCTTAAGCTGTCAGAGCAGAGAAATACAGAAGTTACATTTTGTATTGTCCCGTATATGAAGTTTTACCTGACTTTCATACACCACTCTTGGAGGGAAATACATCTATTTGTACACAATATATACATATATACAATATACACATACATACATACATACATACATACATACATACATACATACATACATACATACTGTATATATCCTGTGGTATTTTCAGTTACATTGGCCACTAGGAGGCACCACATTACCGATTTCATCCGTATTAGGAATTGTCAGATGCGGGGGAGCCAGATGTTATTTGGGTTCAAATAGGGGTTATCTCTCTGCAGTGATTTGCTTGCTTGAATCATTTTCTGCTATCCGCAATATGGCTTCCCTTTCTCTAAGACAGCTCTTTGTTGTCTTTGGCCTATCGTGAGATTCTGTTTTAAAATTAGACAAATGGCCTTTCCTTCTCATGCTAATTAGATTAGTGTTCCCCATCCTCCCCCAGGTACTTCTTCTTAAGGGGCTGCCATGCAATCTTCAGAGTGGGGCAGGATGTATGCGACTGAGGTTATAAGATGGATAGGTAGGAACCTAGCTACGCAGAGAGGAAGTACAAGCTTGTTCGCTGTTTTGCTTTGTTAAATAAAAAGCTGATTACAATAGTGCATTATTATATACACACTGATTTTTAAACCGTATTAAAACAGGAACTCCAGCTTCAATTCCAGCTGTGATATTCTTGTTCTCTCTTTCCTCATATATTCTTTTATATTTGGCTTGCCTTATTAATAGTCCCCTGATCAAAAGATGCAAGAAAATATTTTTTTCACACAGTTAAAATGATTGGATTCCTTACCAAAAATCTGTGATGGCACAAACAGTTTCCTGGATCTGAAACCTCCATGTTTGGAAGGAGATGAAATGTGAGGGGAAAGCTATATCCCTCCTGTCCCATTATAGGAGGATGCTGGGTTTATAGGCGTCTTTGGCCTAATCAGATTGGGCTATTCTTCTATAAAGGTTCGGCTATTAAGAATACTGGGCAGCGGAGTGAATCAGTGTTCCGCCTTAGCCATGAAAGCCAGCTCAGTGACTTGGGGCCAATCACTCTCTCTCAGGTCAACCCACAGGATTGTTGTTCTAGGGAAAATAGGAAGAGGAATTGTGTCAAATATGTTCGCTGCCTTGAGTTATTTTTAAAAATAATAAAAATGGAATATAAATAAATAAATAAAAATAAAAACCATTTTAAAAACCTCTGTTGATTTTAAAATTTTATTCCCTCTTGATTTTTTAATCTTTAGTTAAAGCACAGAAAACATATCAGCAAAAGAAAAAAAGCTAATTGACTTATCATTTACCTCCCTTATTTTTTTTCTGTGTCATATCAGCATTCCCTTCCCAACCAAATGCTCTCCAAATGGTTTGATCTTCTAAAGCCTGCGGTTCTGAGGAAATGGGCAGGGCCCTTTGCGATTTCAGCTCCACAATTGTGCTCTTGACCCCTGGCCCTCCTAGTCAGTTAAAACAACTGGGGTGGGGGACGACGATCTAGCAAAAGTCAACATCTTTTTACAGGACTGGGTGATATCAGCAGCCTTATAAGAGATGTCGGCCTGCTCAAAAGGCCCATGCTGGCTCCACTATTCCTGGACAACTCTCATCCTATATCTAACCTCACCCTTGTAGGGAAGGAAGTGGGAAGGCAGCAGTGACAAAGGGCCCCTGGCAGAAACTGGTCGCTGGGCCTAAGGGCAGCCAGGTTTCAGGCCTGAACGTGGGACTGGAATCGCATTGGTTACCTTCATTCGTGACCTTTGATGAGACCTCTATGGAATGAGCACAGACATTCTTCTCCGACTGGATCTCTCAGCAGCCTTGGATATCTCTGCTGCAGGATCAGCATTGGCTACCGGCAAGTTTTCAAGAGAAATCCCAAGGGCTGGTTAAAGCCCTCTAAAGCTCAACCACTTATCCTGGTTAGATTCTGCCTATCCTGTCTGAAGGAACAGAGAATGCCTACCTATTGAAGGTTTCCATCAATCAAGATGCAAGTAGAACTGAAAATAGGCATTGTCTTAGCAGCTCACTTCTCCCAGAAACTGTATGACCCTCAAACAAAAACCCACATTCTCACAACCTTCTGGAAGTTTGTGAAAACTAGTTAGTCTCGAAGGCTTTGACTGCTTCACAATTGTTGATATGAGAGGGGGGCGGGGGGAGACAGAGAGATTAGTGAATTTTTCTGAAATATGATTTGTAAACTGAACCATAATGATTGGATTTACACATCACATTCAGCTAATTGCTTACTTTCACACAGAGAGACTGGTTTTCATCTCTCTCTCTCCCTCTCTCTCTCTCTCTCTCCCCCCTCTCCGTGTTTATAGATGCCTAGAGACTGAAACTTACATATTGCTTACTGCTGACATATATGAAATTTATATAAAAGAAGAATCAACAAAAGCAGATTAAACCAATGTGTTCAGTCATAAAAACATAGCCCATAAAGGCAGAACTATTTTATAACATTGTGGTAAAGGAAATGAGAAGGATAAAATGGTTTTATAGATGCAATTTTATGGGAAATCCTCATACCGTGTAGATTTTTGTCTACACACTTGCCTCCTTAATGTCTACCTTCCAGGGACTATATAAGGAAGTTATTAGCACCAGTTAGATTTTGTTTCATTGCAAAGAAGACAGACTGCTATGGCAGCACAGACGAAAGCCACCAGGTGAACTTGTGAAATCAAACTAATCCCAATTTGGGCATTTTGGTAGATGATCATCAGAAGCAGATGAAATGTTTACTAGTAGTACCGGTAATAGATTGTGGCAACCTGAACTGGAAGTCCAATTCCAAATTTGGGAAATAATACAAAAATAATATAAAGCAGGAGGGAATTCCTGGTCTGACATAATCCTGTCAGGCCCTAAAATGTAGCAACCCGCTTTTGAAACCCCTGAGCCCTCAGCCTGAGTGCCAGAATGGCTGTTACAGCACTAATTCATCTTACACTGGGGCATCTCACTCTTCAGTCCAGGAATTCTGTTCTGGGTGGCTGTTATTCTCGACTCCCCGCTGTAGAGAAGAATTTTGTGAGCTTTTAACAAAGAAGAGGTGGGGTGAGGAAAGCTTCTCCTCATCCATCTCCAGAGCTGCTCTATGACAGGAGTCAGCAACCTTTTTTTGGATCGAGAGCCTGCAGACACCCTTCTCCAAACTGGGTTGGATCAGCATAAAAAAAAAAAACAATTTCACGCTCAGAATTGTTTGAAAACCAGGAAGTATTTAATGATGCTTGTCTTCTGTCCTATTAAAAATTCTGTTTGGTAGGAATTGGTGGGAGGGTCTGCATCCAGGGGTTGTGAGGCTGTGAATTGGCCTGGGGCTTCAGGCTGTGAGCTTTTGGCATTCTTTGGTAAGGGTGGCCAGGATCAGGGAAAGTGCTGCTGCCAGGTGTTTTTCACATACTATTAGTTTAGGAAAGGAGTATATTGGGAATGAACTGATATTTTTTAAGGGATGATAAGTTGGTGCTGGCAGGAAGAGCAGAAGGTGGTATAAAATTGCCGACTTTGACATGAAAGTAATTAATCTGATGGTTCCAGGCCAATGATGAGATTTTATATCACCAAGCGCTTCTGAATATTAATAACAATATAGTGTCCATCCCAGTCTTATAATTTTGTGCTTTTGTTCACTTATTTATTTTACAGGGTAGGTTACCGAATCCACATCCATTACAGGGGTTTATAATCTCAGCAATAAGAGCTAGTAAGAGTAATATAATAACAATAGTACTAAAGATAATTAAGAACTGAAAAGCCAGCCAAGCATTTAATTTCTAAAGCACAGAGAAAAAATACATGTAGTACTCAACTTACGACTGGTCAAAGTTACGATGGACCCTGAAAAAGCTATTTATGACTTGGATTTGAAGTTCTGACAGTTGCCCCTCCCACCATAGTCATATGACCGCATTTGGGCACTCAGCAATCAGCCTGTATTTACTAATGTTGGCGGTGTCCTGCAGTCACATGATTCTGATTTACAATGTTTTTGCCAGAAACCGGTGTTTACTTCTGATTTCCAGCAAAAAAAAATGCCCCATAGGGAACAATGGGTTCGCTTAACGACTCAGTGTTTGCTTAACAACCTCAGCATTCACTTTACAACTGTGGTGTTTGTTTAATGACCACTGCAAAAAAGGTAACATTGGGGACAGTCGTGTGGGAACCTGCCTAACACCCATCACTGCAGGCTCCATTATAGTCATAAGGACTTCCTGTATAATTTTTTCCCTTCCTGAAAAGGAAGCCATACAACAAAGTGGCAACTTATTACAAAAGTTGGACCTGGTTCCTTGCTCCTGTCTTTCTAACTTTCACACCAAAGTTACACTAGTAAAGTGACAACACTCTTCATATACACAGATAGTCCTCGACTTACAACCACAATTGAGCCCAAAATTTATGTTGCTAAGTGATATATTTGTTAAGTGAGTTTTGCCCCATTTTACGACCAAGGACAGTTAAATTAGGGGCAGGAAGCAGATTGTGTGCTTTTGAAAAGAAAACCACAGAATAACAGAACAACAGAGTTGAAAGAGACCTTGGAGGTCTTCTAGTCCAACCCTCTGCTTAAGCAGGAGACTCTAAACCATTTTGAACAAATGGATGTCCAATCTCTTCTTAAAAGCCTCCAGTGATGGAGCACCCACAACTTTGGGAGGCAAGCCATCCCACTGATTAATTGTTCTAATTATCAGGAAATTTCTCCTTATTTCTAGGTTGGTTCTCTCCTTGATTAGTTTCAATCTGTTGCTTCTTGTTCGGCCTTCAGATGAG
>JANHJO010009365.1:48097-58109 GCA_032468235.1 Pseudoxyrhopus heterurus
TGTGTGACAAAGTAGGGGGTCAATGAACCAGGGCCTCTGAATGTCAGCAGCTGATAAGGCAACACAGCATAAGTTGATAGAGCACAGATAAATGTAGGTTGTAAGAAGGCTGTAAGAACTAGAGTCTGCAGCAGCGACGGAGGAGCCAGTGGTGGAGGTAGCGCGACTATACCCGGGTGAAGCCGGGTAATCAGCTAGTAAGCTATATAAACTGAGTTTCACTCTCTTATCAGCTTATAGCTTTAAGTATAAAGGTCGCTCACGCAGAAGTATAAAGAGACAAGACAGAATCTGGCCTCTGTAGTGAAAATTCTCGTTCTGACTCTCTTAAAAAAGGAGGAAAATGAGACTCAAGCAAAAGAAAGTGACAAGCTTTTGTGAGTTTGGAATTAACAACCAATCAGGTGTAGGGATGCATGTTTGTGTTTAACACAACTACTACTGCTAATTGTGGACTATTGATTTAATAGAATGATTTCATTCCGCCTTTTATTATTTTTTAATAAACAACTCAAGGTGGCAAACATATCTCATGTTCCTTCTTTCTCCTATTTTCTCCTTTCCCTGTGAGGTGGGTTGGGCTGAGAGAGACTGACTGGCCCAAGGTCACCCAGCTGGCTTTCATGACCAAGGTGGGACTACAATTCGTGGTGTCTGTTTCTAGCCTGGTGCCTTAACCACTAGACCAAATATATTGACATGTGCCTGTACAAATGGAAAAACCAGATGAAGCAGATATCTCCACAAATTGAATGAGAATCAGCCTACATGAGATACATACCGTAAACCCCTAGATTTCAGTTCTCAACAAGAACCAACCATTTCTTAAAAACAACATAATTCCACACTAACCTCTGGCGTCCTCCAGAGCCTCTTGATCCAAAAGAGATGTGATAGGGAACTCGATGCGTATCTGGAGAGATTCCCACTCGCTGGCAGCCAGCCCATTCTGCACATCAGGGGGAAAAAAAGCTATCAATTCCTGACCCAGATCTACCTCACAAAACAGACAGGAATGTCCTTAAAAATCTCATTTTTCTTCCTAGACAGCATTTCTCAGCTTTTGCAGTAGGGAGATTTATCATTCACATGGCACTCTTAAGGGCTAATATTTTAGTTTTAATATTAAAAATAGGATTCCCTTCCTAGAAGAAAACGCGATGCGATCTCTTCTGTTTTCATAGCATAGGTTTTCTGGATGTTTAAGTGGGGAAAAGAACAGCATTCTGGCTCAGATCTGAATTCCATCTTCTGTTTCCAAAGGGGCCAATCGGTTAACAGAGAGAAGTTCATGGATAGGACATTGCCCACTGACAGTCTTATCTTTCATTCATTTGCCCGATCTTCTGAAAGAGACTATTTTCTGAAAGTATTTTTAATGCCAATGTAGGTTCTATCTAAATAAACACTTCTATCTTGGCTATTTCTCAAAAGACTTCAGTTGCATATGTTCTGCTGTTAGTGGGATCAAAATATTTTTGGATGGGCTGGGAAACAGAAAAACAGCTGTAGAATTAAGCTTATAGGGAAACAAAAGCTAGAGTCCTCAGTGTCTCCACTTCACCTCACTTCTCCTGCCTGCTCACACTCTTTAGTGCAACTCCTTTCTCCCTGCAATCTTCTCTCATCTCCCAGGTAACCACAGTCCTCCCCTTTCCTTCTCCTCTCAATGATACTCTCCTATTAAGGTTCACTTCACTTCTTTGAAAGCTTCCATGTTGGTGGCCATCAGTACATCTTTGGAAGCCAAGCTCACTGGTTAAAAACTAGTCATGAGTTGAAATATAGCATGATGCACCTTTGAGTGTAATCGCACCATTGATTTGTATGGAGGCACAAAGATACTACTTGGTTAATTTCCCGATGCCCACAGCATCACGTTTGCCTTTTCCATAGCAGGTTTAATATTTTTATCAAGCTATGCCATTATAATCCAACATCCCTTTACTGTTCAGTAATTCCTCCCCCCACCCCAGGTCCCATCTGCCTGAAAGTTTTCACACCAAGGTATTTCTGTTTTTTATTAGGTCAAGAGGTCCTTTATCAACCTAATCTCTCTCTCTCACACACTGTCTCTCCCCTTCCCAAAGAAGCCTCTCTTTAAGGCTTCATTGTGTCCTGTTTGAAGTTGAGCAGAAAGCAACATTCTTTAAGACGCATTATGCATTTGATCTGAACTTTATATGATATATGTTAGATTTAAGCCTGTTTCATATCTGAAAGATATGAAACAAAAGTTAAATACATCTTTGGTATAAGCAGACTTTTCTGTTAGGCTAGGTTTCCTAACAAGATGCCATTTTCCTCTCTCATCGCTCTGTAATCCTTTATTGGATCACTATTGACAGGTACATGGATGTGGTTATTAGAAAAAACACAAATATACATATGCATGCTATTCACAGTCTGCACAAATGGGGAGTTATCCTAATTTACCCTGCTCTGTGAGTATATGTATTCACACACATACACACAACAGACTACTAGACAAAATAAGAACAAGAACCTCATTGAATTTCAACTTTGTGTTTCCACTTTCCATTGTCATAGAGTGTTAATTCAATTACCTGTGATGTCATAAACCTTCCCATCCATCATGGCAAAGTATGTGATCTTCAATCCCAGCATGCTGGATTCCGCCCAGAAGTCACCTTCTTCAGCTGCATGAAATTTACTACATTCTGCACAGTATCGGCCATCCAATGGGTCACGATCCATCTCAAACCTCCTGAAGCAAAGAATTTCAGAGGTTCGAAAGTAGAACAAGTATGTTCATTATATTACAGTATCCCGTGGTTTCCAGTGTGTGCATGCATGCACACATGTGCATTTAATTCCAGGAGAAATGCAAATGACAGAATAACAGAGTTGCAAGGGATCTTGGAGGACTTCTAGTCCATCCCCCTGGTTGTCCAAATAACATCTATGCATGGATTGTAAAGAAATAAAGCATTCTATGCTCAATTTATAAACACTGAAGGTTTTCCAAACCAAATATTTTAGAAATGGATACAAGACCAGTAGGAAATGAAAATATGGAAATTGAATCCTATGGCCAACAAAATTAGTATGTAGCTGAGGTATAACTGAACACTTGTAGCATATAACAAACAGTTGGGTACTGATAATCAAGCGTTTTCCAATTTTGAACTTCCAGTATATATTTGTCTAGTTATCAAATCTATTTACTATCACAAATACATTATAGACTTCTGCCCATTAACTTATCCAGCTAGTGCCTGTATTTTTTTTTTTAAATAAGCAAAGGAACGTTTAAGGTCTCGGGATATTAGATTTTTGCTTGCAGGGGAATCTTTCATGTGACGCAGGAATTCTGGTGTTCTCCAAAACCTTTAATCACTTGACCGTGGGGATACTGCAACAGTTGTAAGTGTGAGAACCAGTTGCAAGTCACTTTTTTCAGTGCCATTGTAATTTTGAACTGTCACTCAACAAATGGTTGTAAGTCAAGGACTATCCGTCTCTCAGTCTTTCAGAGTCTTTGATACCTCAACTAAAAACTAGACTATTGATTTAAGCCAGCTCAGGAAAAAATATTCCACACTACTATCCAGAGACCTTCAAGGGAATAGAAACCTGGGTGTCGTCACTACCCTCAGAAGGAACCAGGCTTGATTGTAGTTTCTCCCGCACACAGATTAGAGAGAAGAAAAGGATCCTGCTGCTTGTGTAGCCTGGCTGACATCCTGTTGCACCAGTGAAGAGATAATGACAGCTGGCCACTTACTTGTGCTTCCCTTGGCACTTGTTACACTTCATTGTGTTCATGACTTCCTTCAGATCATCCTGAAGCTTGGAAAGGAAATCATTCATGGACTTCGTCAGCTCTGTCTCTGCCATGCGCTTTCTGAAAGAAAAAGTGAATTTAAAAGGGAGCATCCGTTACACCAAGCTTGACTATGGTTGGAGCAGTGTACACATGTACTGGAAATCAAAGCCATTTCAACATACAGGGAGCCCCCAGGCTACAAATGCCCTGATTTACATTAGCCTGACCTCAAGCAAGGAGTCCCAAAACGACAGGATTTTTTTTGTGCAGGCATGCACTACACATTTGAATGTGCACAAAAAGTGACTTATGCAAGAGTTCCTGAATAGAAGCCTTGTATGACCTAAAGATGGCCAAGAGTAATTTCCAAATAGCTCTTGGCTGACCTTGGCGTAATTATTCCTTGGTCTGGAGACCGTCAGGGAGCACCAGGAATATAAACTAAACTGGAAAATTGAAAAAGAAAACGTTCATAGCAATGGGACACCACTTCTGTACTTGGACCATAAAAACTACATGGTGTTTCTATGCTGACAAGTAATCAAGCTTCACTTGAAGGAGACTTCAGCTTATGATTAGCTTCAAGCTGTAGGGGACAAAGGTCCTCTGGCTAGGGTTGATTAGAAATGGCTTGAAAGGTTGAGAAGTGCAGAACAAAAGATTTAAGTATTTTTTTTCCTGTATTCTATTGCACTAAAGGAAGTGGGAAGTCACAACTTTTTTCTTGGCCTTGGCACTTCTCTTTTTCTCTTTCTTAGCTTTCTAACTTCTGTTTCATGTTGTATTTTTATCTTTAATAAAAAGGTTTTAAAAATCAGCTCCCAAGGAAAGTATTTAAGAAAAAGAAAAAGTCAGTTCTGAGAGTCAGGGCAGAATATTATCTAGTATCTGAGCTCTAAATTTGTGGGCTCTCTTATCTCCTGGGTTTTCTTTCCTACAAGGTCTTTAACCAAAGAAGATAATTTGGATGCTATGATTTCTAGTACCTTATTATTTCTATATTTTTTTCTATGGTTCAGATACTTATTTTTCATGCAAGCAAGGGAATGATCAGATTTTTCTGTGGGGATGGGATATGGAAGAGCCATTACCAAAATCTTGTTTTTACATCAAATTGAAATGAGTTGAAATGTAGGGGTGAAACAAGGACCAGAGAACAGGTCAAGCAACTCTTGTCCAATCTTCATGTCCCCTAGTCAATTTTATTGTTGTTGCTCTTGAATGAATAATAAACATAACATTGCGACCTGACGTTGATGCTCACATTTTCAAATTTATTTTCTGTCCCCTTAAATTTAGGAATCTGTTTGAAAACTGGCCTCTTCACATTGTCCCGGTCCGCAGATCAAACTTCATATAGCTATGTGGTTCTGACTAGGAGTGAAGGAAGCCCAAATAAGTTTTGGCAGACTCACATTTCATATTCCTTCCTCTTCTCTGGATTGCTGACAATATCCCAGGCTGCCCGCAGTACCTTGAATGCCTCCTCTGCCTGAGGGTGCTCATTCTTGTCTGGGTGAACCTGTATAACACCCCATCCCAAACCCCCAAAGAAGTTAGACACGCCCTTTTAAAAACATTTGAGACAAATATATGCCCATAATCCTAACTCATCCTGCAAAGTAAGGCTGGCACTCTCATTTCCACGTGACATACAGGACACAAAGCCAAAACAAAGCAAGCAGGGTTTATTTACATATCACTCCTTGTACAGGGACATATCTGTTCAGAAATTCAAGTAGAAAGGTTCTTTGTCAATTGAGCTCTTCCCTTGCAACCACCAGCAACAAAAAATGACATTTTTTTATCAAAAGCAGTTTTTCAGCTAGGGAATATGAGGGATTAGCAAATTCCAGAAGCAGTGTCTCCAGTCCTCCTTAGTGTAATATAGCAGCTCATTTATCCTTCTCTTTCCTCATGCCAGGAAAGATGGAGAAAAGCAAAAATGGGATTTTCATTCAATACATCTTGAAGATTCAGGCTGGAATTTTACAAGCCGAGAAATGAACTGCAATCCTCAGCATCTCCAGACAGGAAGATAAGATAAGCTGAACCAAGTTTCCACACATCCTGTTCCCTTTATAGCCAAGAAGGCAAACAAGGAGAAAAACTATTTGTCACAGTTATCTTGATCAACCTTGCTGCTATAGATAATTGTATTTGTCGATTCCTTTACTTGTTGAAATTAACAAAGGTCTGTCCCCTCAAGTAGTACAATAATTATACAGTAAGTCAATATGCAAGTGATAAGTGAAGATTAATCAATTGTACTATGAAAGACTGCATGGTATTCCAGACCTCTTCCCCCCCACCCTGAAAATGTCGGACCATGTCAACCAGACAAGAAAGGAGCTCTCTCCTATTACTGTCTTTAACAATCCCCACCAATATTCTCAATCCTTGGAGGAGTTGAATTCTTGTCACAATTATTTGCTACTGTAATACAAGGAGAGGGGGGGGGAGGGGGGGAGGTCTGCCACCTCTTTTAAACAAACAAAGGCTCTCTCATCAAAAACACATACGCTTTCAATCACCAGTCAACCTTTTTGGTTCAAAAGACATGCTCACCAATACTGCCAAGTGCCGATAGGCTCTCTTCAATTCGACATCGGAAGCTGTTGCGTCTAAGCCCAACACCTGAAAAGGATTGAGCTCTTCTTCAGGGGTATGTGCCATAGCCAGCAAACGTGCCACCTCTTCGCCAGGCTGAAATGGTCCGGATCCACCAGGAGAGTCATTCTGAGCAGTGCTCTCTGATTGGGTGGTCCTTAATCCTTTGGGCATCCAAAGGACAGCATGCCACTTAAGCAGCAGACTTGCCATCCATTTGCAAATCCTGCATTCTCTGAAGAGGATCCCAATTTGAGGGAAATCAATAGTTGAGAGAAGCCAGGCTCCATAGCTAGTATGAGTCATTCTACTCAGAATATTGAGTAGGACTGATTTGGAAACCTTCCAGCAGAGTCGTATACTACCCAGGAGAAGCATAAGCACCAGGAAGAGAATAGCACAGAGCATCTTAAGCAGGCGGTAAGTTAGCGACAACCATGAGGCTAGCTGTCGGGTCAATTTTCGACACCCTATCCTTCCACGCTGGATCCAAGCCTGCATGTCAGTTTGAATGCTGTTTAAATCATGCAGGCTGAAGCAGCAGCAAGAGTACAGCATCTTCCCACCAGCTTCCACCCCCTCACCGCACCGGAGGGTGACCTGTACAATTACACTGATGAACAGTCTGAAGCAAGAAACGCAGAACGAGGCCAGACCTTCCAGGTGCTTCAGCAACTCAGTTTGGACATGATGATGCCCACCATCACTCCTCTTCCTAGTCTGTCTGTGTTTTCCTCCGGAGGGTACAAAGTGACCATCTCCTTTGTCTTTAGGAGTAGAGCGTTGTCTTTGTTGCCGGGCAACTTTTCTTCCGCCAGGACCCCGAGTGCAATCAGGGATTTCTTCCTTGGTTTTTGTAGCCAGGCCATCTTCACCATCTACTTCTTGGCCTAACAGCAGCGTAGACGGGTCCTTCTCCTTGAATTCTGAATGCCAGTGCTGACAACTGAAGCCGCATAAGTCATTCCCTTCCTCCGAATAAGCTGCGGAGAGATCAGACATCTCTCTCGGACAGTTACAGGAGCCAGTTTCATTACTGGGAGTTTTATAGTCAGTAAAGTGCAAGCTGCCATTATCGGGATCGCAACTGCCATTCCAGAGCATTTTTGTCTCCATCGCACCTTTCCCCTGACGTAAAACCTCAGCCTTCCGAAGACTCAAGAGCTCTTCTTAGCCAGGAGATGCTTTGCAACAGCAATACTTTTTTGAAGTGAACATTTTGCTTCCTGCATCCTGCATCACAAAGGCTGCAAGGGCTCAGAACAGTCTTGCCCAAATCAGGAAACTCTAGCTGGGGATTACACAAAGCTCCAGTCCTGAGGTGTTCCATGGTGTTTTTTTCTGTTCCGGAATTACCGGGGCTTCGAGGAAGGTTAAGTTATAGCCATCTTGTAGCCATCCTGCAAAGACAACCGGAGAGAGTGAAAAACAGATTGTACCTCAAATACAACGGACCACCACTGGCTGGAAGGTTGTTTCTTTCTCAGCCCGTCACGCCAATATTAACCGATCACGGAAACAAAACCCCTAGACCCACTTTCAGGGCTGAAAGTGGGGAAAGGAAACAAGTGGAAAGCTGCTCCATGCTGAGGTGGTGGCGGCGGCGAAGGGGGAGGGTGAACGGGGATCTCCCAACCGGGGGCGCAAGAGCCACCAGGAAGAAGCCGAGAGGGGACGTTACCTGCTCTTGTTACCTAGCAACGAGAAGGGGGGTCCCGCCGCCACTCCTCTTCCTCCATCTGACTGCCCCCTCACTCCCTCTCGGGCAAGCCTCCGCTTCCGCCTTCCGCCCGCCTCGAGAAACACCGCCCTCTACTTTCCACTTCCGGGTCAAGGGAAGCTTTCTAAGTTACGCGATTGGCGTGTCACGGCCGGTGGGGGTCTGCTCCGAATTCGCTTTTTATTCCGTTCTTTTTCAGCGCTCCCCCCCCCCCTCATTGCTACGCGAGCCCCAGTCTTCGCGCGCGCGGTTCTCCCTCTCGCGTGCCCGGGTGTCAAGCGCTAGTTGCCGCCGGCAGGTTTCGGGGCTTTTTCCTCCTGGAGACGACCGAGCCCTCGGCGGAGCTGGCTAGCGTTTGCCTTTACCCTCCTTGATCGGTGCATGGAGTAGGATAATGGGAGCTGTAGTCCTGGAGGGAATCGGACGGGAGGAGGCTGCCGTGGGAATAAAACGTGTCGGAAAGTCAACTCTGCCTCAACTTGCGTCGCTTTGATACTAAATCTGCACCGAGAGGGTTGATCAAAGAGGGTTGACCCGCCGTCCCTTCGAATCGAGCTCGACTCTGGCAATTTCCTGATCCCGATAAAGGGGAATATTTCTAGGTCAGGGTTGAATCGTGGGGTCCTTGAGGTCCTTTTCAAGACCTTGAGAAAGGCTGGCATTGTTAGGACTAACCTGATCTCAGAGATACGATACTCCAAAAGGTAGGCACCACAGCAGAAAAGACTTTCCTTCTGGACCCTGTCAATCAACCAATTCTCCTCCCAGATGGATGTGACAGCTGTCCTAATTTAGGACAGCTAGGAACAAGCAGTAAGAGATGGTCCCATAAATAACTGTGAAAGACTTTAAAGGTGGCTACCATGAATTGCATCTGGAAGCACAGTTGAAGCCAACGCAGCTTGTGGAGCAGTGGTATCGTGTTGAATAAGTAGCACCATTAATACCCCACCCCACTGCATTCTACATGTTATCTTCAAGGGCAGCCCCATGTAGAATTCATTACAATAAGCCAGCCTTGTGCTCATGAGGGCATGACTGATTGAGAACAAGCCTCCCCAATCCAGGAGTGCGGGCAACTGATGTACAACCGGAATGTTTTCTATTTTATCCATGCTCTAACCATAGCTGCAGAGGAAGCAGAAGTCAAAAAAGCTCTATGCAACTTGTCACATCTTGCCAACACAACACCCCAAAAGATGTTATGTTGATTATGAAAGAGTGGGTATTTATGAAAGAGTGGTATTTAAAGTGAAACTAAATACCTGGAACAATTGGTAAGTTTGGCTTTGCTGCACAAATGAAGCTAGACTATTTAACAAAGTTATGAGGAAATTTAGATAGCAAGTAGTATCTTTCAACAGCCTAAAAGATGGGCAGACAAATGGACATCACTAGATGGATACCAAAAAAATAAAATTGATTATACCCAAAGGTGTTTTTTCAAGAGGGAACTGGATTTTATGTTTTTTCTTTGAAGACGTTTCGCTTCTCTTGGATGAGAAGTGAAACGTCTTCAAAGAAAAACCAGAAAGTCCAGTTGTCTCTTGAAAAAGTACCTTTGCAACATCCATGACCTGGGTGACTGAGAATCTCCATAGACAAAATTGATTATAACTGCAAGAAAAGAAAGAAGATTTAATCAGCAAAAGCAGATGCTGAGTTTCAGTCAGATCACTCACAAAATTACAACTTCAAAGGAATACATACCCACTGAAATTATCTGATAAGATACGATTTGAGTGATATTCAGTTATACAGTGAAGATAAAGAACTTGGGACTGAAATTCATAACATTTTGCTTCAAAGTGTAGAAAGTTAGCACCCACCCCTCTCCTAGAAGAATGAAATATTCTAGGAAATATTAAAAAGGCAGAATATTGTATTTCCCT
>JANHJO010009365.1:64384-74633 GCA_032468235.1 Pseudoxyrhopus heterurus
GCTTCTTTCGCCGAGTTTGCCACGGGAGGGGTCGAGGGGCGGCCCGTGGGGGTGGGGGACGTTTTCGACCCTCCGGGGAAGGGCTCGTTCTTTTCTTTGCGGCCGATCTTGGGAGTCTCCGGCAGGGGTGGAGTCTTGGGGGGGGGGAGATGTTGCTTTTGCAGAGCGATCGTGGCAGTGCACGGTGGTGGGATCCTTTCCCCAAACTGGTAAGCCTTAGCATGGAGTTTTCCCTACCCCCCCACATCCCACCCCCAACCTTGTTACGCTGGGTTTCCGTCGAGGTGGATGCGAGTTCTGATGGCCGTCGATCAACCTAGCTCTTACTATGATCGGCGATCCCTTCCCTCTTCGCTGTCTTGCCAGGGACCGGGTTTTGCATGGTTTGCTTGTTCGGAGGAGAGAAGGAGTTCGGGGAAAGGGTTTTTGCATCCTCCTCCTGTGTGTGTGTGTGTGTGGGGGGGTCTTTTGCCAAGTTGGACTTGGACACGTGACTGGAAGAAAGAAAAGGCGGGGTGGGGGTGGGGGGTCTTTCCAAGAGTTGGAGGGCTCGGATTTGAGCCTGCCACTGGTGGAAGGAGCTTCTCCTGGACTCCGCGGAAAAGCATTCTTCGATTGTAAACTTTTCAAGGCACCAAAGGCGTGTTTTTAAACGAACAGTAAGAAACGTTCTCTTAATAATAAATAATCCGGTTTGTAACGTGGCTTGTAAAAAAGTCTCCGCGTCTTGTTTAACAGAACTTCGCTGCACACCCTAAAAACAGTTTGAGAATTGCTTACTAATAATCCATCCCTTCCCAGCCTCCCAGCTGTTTCTTTTCCTCCCTGCTGGCTGCGCCTTAAGGGAGCCGAGTGGCATTTTAAAGGGATGCTGGACTCTTGATTCCAGAAGGGAGATGTCATGAAAACTCAGCGCCGTGTTCCTATCTGGGATAGGAGCCGCGGTTGGAGGAAAGGAGACCTCTGCAGATGTTTTTTGTTTACAAGCACATGAAGCCCGCAGCTGAAATAGGACCAAACTGCAGGTCGAAACGTGGCACATGTGTTTTTCCCAGGCCTCCTATTAAAAGTTCCCCAAAAGGAGGATGGATGGGTGTGTGAGACAGTGCCTTCCAGCGCAAAGGTCTCCCTTAGAAGTTTAAGCACTGACTCAATTAACTGAGGCTCCTAGGTAAGAATCACAGCTTAATTCAAATAATCTCATGCTTCCTATCCTTTCATACTGTCTTCTTCCTCATTCAGTGAACTTTAATCTTTTGCTATCTGGACATGGATTCTGAGGTGTTTGCTTCCCTGGAAGGAAAAATGTGTGATTTGTGGGGCCAGTCGCTTAAAACTTATTTTATGCCACCCTGTCAGGCTTGGGGGTAATCTTGTAGACTTTAGAAATCCTTTCCTTGCATGATTATGGATCTGTGGAGAAAAAAGTAATTTTAAGACAGGAATAATCTGCTATGGTTATATATGAAATATATAAGCCCTAAAATTTCAGAACTAGCCTTAGCTATTTGATTATCTTGCATAGAAGAAGTTACTCTAAGTCTA
Organism: Pseudoxyrhopus heterurus; assembly: GCA_032468235.1. NCBI lineage: Eukaryota > Metazoa > Chordata > Lepidosauria > Squamata > Pseudoxyrhopus > Pseudoxyrhopus heterurus. The sequence continues at coordinate 65,930 of JANHJO010009365.1, forward strand.
AGAGCTTCCTTGCAAATGCATTTCTGAGGGAGAGGGTTGTTTTAAAAATTGAAAAATAAATAACAAAATATTTTTTGCTTTTCCCTGATTGCCCTCCCCCCCCCCAAAAAAAGTCTGATGCCATATTTTACAGAGTATTTTTATTTGCAAAAGTGCAGCTGAAGTAGGATTAGGGTATCTATATAGCCCTCTCAAAAGTTCCCTGAACTCCTGTGCTGAAGATCGATGTTTGCACTGATTGTTTGAGCAGTGTCAGAAATGCTAAACATGGAAAGTAAATAGTTAAGTAAAAATGAAGTTGTCAGCTGAAAAAGCTGAGTAGAAGTAAAGATGATCCTGCAGGGAAATAAGGGAACGTATTAGGGTCCGGTGGGGCTGTAGTATACTGGATTATGGACATCTTAATTACAGGGTGTCTTAAATTGCCTACATTTTCTTGCCTTGTTCCCCTCTCTAAATAAGACCCATCTGAACAATGGTGGATACCGTCCCCCTCTGAAGCTGGGAAGGGAGCCCAGAAGTTCTGGCTCCCACTTTTACCTTCTGCTCCAATTAACAAAGCTTCCCCTTTTCCTGACAGAGCTGGGAATAGGACTCCAAACTCCTGGCTGATGACCAGATTTCAATAGCCGTTGAATTTAAAAGTCCTTATAAACTTCCACGGGGATGAGAGGAGAGATTCCAGTTTGAATGCATAAACGTTGGCTCGGATTTGCTGCGATCGTTGCCAGATTTGGTTAGAGGGCCGCAGAGTGAGGCGTTTTGTCAATACAAAAGCTGGGGTGGGGAGATTATTCACGCTTGCTTCGTGGGGACCATTTAACTCTTGGGCAATGAGAGTAAGAAGGGAAGGATTTGGGAATCGGGGGTGAAGAAATAAGGTGTTTGGGCCCATGTGAACCTAGGAGGAGCCACACTGGACTAGACCAAATGGCCCCTCTAGCCCAGCACTTCTCTTTGGTAACAGGGACCCCCTCTCACCTTGTGTCTTTCAGGCCTTAGGACATATAGGGTCCTGGATTCCCAGCCACTTTTGCTGCAGGTAGTCCTCAACTTAAGATCATAACTGAGTCCAAAATTTCCATTGCTAAGCGAGACGGTTGTTAAGAGAGTTCTGCTCCCTACTTTACAACCTTTCTTGCCATAGTTATTAAGTGAATCATTGCAGTTGTAAAGTTAGTAACCTGGTTGTTAAGTGAATCTGGCTTCCCCATTGAGTTCGCTTGTCAGAAGGTCACAAACGTGATCAAAAGGCCTCAGGAAACTGCCTCCATCATAAATATGAGTCAGTCATATTTATATTCATATGTTATGTTCATACGTCAAGCATCTGGATTTTGATCATGTGACCACAGGGATACTGCCATGGTCGTAAGTGTGAAAAACAGTCAGAAGTCATTTTTTTAAATCACTGTTTTAGCTTCGAACAGTCACTAAATGAACTGTTGTAAATTGAGTACTAACTATGAGCTGCAGTGCTTGGGAATTCCAGAAACACAAGCATGAAGGACTGCTGCATTTGGGCAACACTGAAGAAAGCTAGATAATTTGTCATCGATGTTTGCTGGAGAATTGACATTTTAGCTAAACCTCATCATAAAAGTTTTGGTGTCATTTTATTTGTTTGTTTAAATATTTATATAATTGTCTTCCAAATAACTCTAGGCAGCTTCCAGTTCTGGACATTTTGACATTTCTGTGTTTCCTCTGTTGTTTTTCAACGTTATCCTCTCCTTTTTTAAAAAACCAGCTACCAATCCCAAGCAGAACTGTATTAGGGATGTAAAGAAGCCATAATCTTATCTCTCTCTGCCCCAGATATCCCTCATTTGTAGGGCTGCTGTTCAATACCCTGACTGGTGATAGGGAGACGAAAGTGGCAAAGAAACACAAAATGTAGCTGCCTTGGGGGTAATGTCAGGGATGGGAAGAACCAGTATTAAGAATAATATCAAGTGCCTCATGCCAAGGCAATTGCTTGTGGCTTCATCATATCCATTTCACCTTTTTGATATTTTCTCAACTAAATGCAGTTCATAGAGAAATCCCTACAGTGGAAATTCCAGATGCACCCAGCATCTTTGCTTCCCCTGAGTACTTCTAGGACTGTCAGAGGCATTGCGTAGAAAGAATGAAAGCAGGAAATACCTCCTAGAGCAAGGGCCTCACCAAAATTCAGAAAAAGGGCCCACTTCCTGGGATGACTGTCAAATGATGGGTGGGGTGAAAAAACCACCAATTTTTAGGGTCAGGGTTGCAGGACACCAGAGGAGAAAGGGAGAGAGTGATTGGGCAGGCAGCACAGGGCTTAAGAGCATCTTTGCAGATAAGCCTCAGCCTCACATTCAGATTTTCTTGAAAGCTTGACCTGAACAAACTAAAGAAAGTTTGGGGCTGGGTTCACACACCAAGCTAAGTTTATACAGGTAGTCCTTGACTTACGACCGCAGTTAAGCCCCAAGTTTATGTTGCTAAGCAAGATAGTTGTTAAGTGAGTTTTGCTGCGTTTTACAATCTCTCTTGCCACAGTTAAGCAAATCACTGCAGTTGTTAAGTTAGTACACGGTTGTTAAGTGAATCTGGCTTCCCCACTGACATTGCTTGTAGGTTGCAAAACATGATCCCATAACCCTGGGATACTGCAACCATTGTAAATATGAGCCAGTTGCTTAATTGTGTGACCACAAGGGTGCTGCAAGGGTCATGTGAAAAATAGTCATAAATTAGTTGTTTCACTGCCGTTGTAACTTTGAACAGTCTCTAAATAAATGGTTGTAAGTTGAGGACTACATTACAAATCAAATTTACAATGTGGTGTAATATGTCAGCCAGGTCTTGGTCCTAATTGTGCAACTTTGGGAAGAGGGGTTTGGTGGATTTGAGTCCTCTAGGATTCTCTTCCCGCCCTAACAACATTCTCTCTCTAGGCTGCTTTTTCCATTTGGATGGCTCTGGCAAGCTGAGCTTTCTTCCTGAGCATGGATCCGACCTTGCTGCTACCGGTTGCTGTTACTCTTGACCCCCGGGGTTTTAATCAAGGGGCAGCAGAGCCTACTGAGCCTGTCTTGGACCCGTGCAGCCTCCTTTCAGAAAGGCACTATGAAGTGGTGCCCTGCGTGGTTTGTGCTCTCTGCTGCATTTTTGGAGTGGCTTACTGCTGTTTTGGTGAGTAGAGGGGAAGGGGACATGTTTGTTGGGTAATAAGGATTCCATGATTCGAACACATGCCTTTCTATAGAGCAGGAAGGCAGAAGCATGGCGCTTCAGAAAGGCAAGGTGTACATTTTTCTGTTGACTGAAACTTTTTGTTTTATATGTAGAAGCTCCAGCTGGATGTGTAAATGCCTGGCTCCAGGTCCAAAACAGTTTCAGAATTACAGTTTCTGGAGCATTATTTGCATATTCTTGAGATGCACACATTATTACAAGTAATTGGCAAAATATTTTAACTAGCCTATCAGATAGATCTCCCTGTGTTGGGCATCAGATATATAACCACAGCTTAGAAGATGACAAAGCAAAACTTTTGTTTCCAGTATTCATATATTATCTTTCCAATCACTGAAATTATTCTTACCTGCCCCGCCAGTGAACCTGTGAATCTATGTTAGCAGAGTTGCTGCCTGACACCTATTAGGACAACAACTCCCAGAATTCCTAGCAAGCATCACTAACACTGGGGAAGGAGTCTAAGGTTGTGCTTTCTCCATGATTTCATGCCTTCCTCTCATAAGGAAGGGAAGTTTTAGGCCAGGGATGTCAAAGTCACATCACATCATCACATGACGTATCACAACTTTTCCCCCCTTCGCTAAAATGGTGGTGAGCGTGGCCAGTGCGTGACACATCTGGCCTCCTGGCCGCAAGTTTTGACACCCCTGCTTTAGGCTATGTCTATAGACTGTATGGCCAAAATTTAGTGAACTGGAGACTGTCTTGCAGTTTCTGAAAAGTTTTTGTTGAATTGATAGTAACAGTGTGGGGTTGTTGGTGCTCTCTGAGCTTGGTTGTTTTCTTGCAGTTGTTTTATAACCCAACTAAGTAACATCATGAGTGCTAAAACAAACCTTCTAGCACTGATGATGTTACCTAGTTGGGTCATGAAACATTTGCAAGAAAAAAATCAAGCTCTGAGAGCACCAAGGGCCCCACAGTTCAACCCTGAGCTACAAATATTATCTTCTGTTGGAGTGGAAGACCTGCTGTGTTGCTTTTCAGCATGGCTCATATCCACTTTGAAAGGAGGGGTGCCTTGTCTCGCCAAGAAACCAGAAGAAGAGTGGGAACAACTAATTCTTTACTTCTCAGAAAATGGTCATAAGAAGTTGCAGCTAGTTGTAGATACAAGTACATGGGAATGAGTGCAGATTAGTTAATATAGCAAACCGAAGTGAAGCAAGAAAGACACAGAATGGGCTGGGATAGAAGAGGTAGTCTTTATTTAGTTTTTTCATCAGTTTTTATTAAATTTTATAATAAACAAGTGAAAATAAAGATAGGGAAATGGAGAAGAGAAAAGGGGAAAAAGAAGAACAAAGTGTTAACATCCAATTTTTTTCAGTGCAATAGAATAAAAATAATAGAATTCAGCTTCAAGTTTTTACTTTTACATACTTAGTTTACTAGTCATTTCTATAATAATAGATTTTCCTAATCAGCAAATCCAAAAAATCATTTATTTTTTTCTGTCCCAAGCACCAAGTTGTGAAGGAGTTTCCAAGGACAGTAGAAACAAAATTAGATGTTTTCTTTTATTAAAGCAATACATTTGACCACCTCTGCAAGCTCCCTCAGTTTTTCCATCCTTTCTTCCACTGTGAGGATTGGAGGTAATTCTCATCTTGAAGAAAAACAAAACCATCTTTTTTTTTTAATTATCCATTCTGAGTGCTAGTAGTTCATTTGGAGTGCATGGTGAGAGTAAAAGATTATCTTTTATTCTTATTCTCTTGACCTACAACCCAGAAAAGAATCACTAAAAAAGGCTGTTGTTTTAAAGTCATCAGTTACATTTCCCCCTTTTCAACACATGCTTCCATTGAGCCAAATAACCAAGCTCCAGTGAGCACAGTGTCCTTCGTATCTTTCAAATAACATCAAGTTCCAAAAATTATTTTGTAGTAATAATGAGAGCGGCAAGCCCGCATTACAAATTGCATGAAACCCTTGTTCTAAATAATTATGACAAAAGGGTCATTTTTCGTACTATTGAGGATTAACTGATCCTTCATGAGTTTTTGGACATAATGTTTCTTCAGTTGCCCTCTTAACCTGCCCTCCCATTCATAAAATGATTTGCCTGCGTTCAGTCTGATTTCTTTCTTTCCTGTCAATAGGGTATCGGTGTTTCAAGGCCATCATGTTTCTCTCTGGTCTCCTCTTCGGCTCCGCTGTGATCTTTCTGCTTTGCTATAAGGAGCGTATCTTGGACACCCAGCTCAGCTTGGAGGTCAGCGCTGGCATCGCCCTCGGCATCGGAGTCTTGTGCGGCTTGGTTACGATGCTGGTGCACTCCGTGGGGTTGTTTCTGACAGGGCTTCTGCTTGGCTTGCTGGTGGCCACCGCTGGGCTGGTGGCCACCGAGCCTTTTTATGAACTGCCCAACGGGTGGGTCCCTGCCGGCACCCTGCTGGGTTTATCCCTTTTGGGTGCTGTCTTGGCACTGCGCTGGCAGAAGGGCCTGACGGTGATCTCCACAGCGATGTTTGGGGCTGCTGTCCTGACTCTCTGCTTGGACTACGCGGTGGAGAACCTGGCTTTGGGCCACCATGTCTATGACCGCCTGCGTCTGGCCCCTTCCTCCTTGCTGTGCTGGTGCGGCTGGGCAGTGCTGGCTACGTGGCCTGCCCTTGCCTTGATGGGCATCCTGCTGCAGTGGAAAGTGACTGCTGAAGGCTTCTCCCACACAGACGGTGAGTGGAAATCTTGCATCTGACTGAAGGAGTCGGCCTAGCTGAATATGGAGCTCTTCGGGAGTGACAGAGCGTCTCGTTTTCTTTTTCTTGCTGTCCTTTCCCTCTTTTGCCCCTCAATATACCCCTCTGCCTTTACAGGTGGTCCTCGACTTACAACCACAATTGAACCCCACATTTCGGTTGCTAAGTGAAACATTTGTTAAGTGAGTTTTGCCCCCATTTTACGAGCTTCCTTCCAACAGGTGTTAAGCGAATCACTGCAGTTGTTAAATTAGTAACACGGTTGTTAAGTGAATCTGGCTTCCCCATTAATTTTGCTGGTCAGAAGGTCGCAAAAGGGAATCACATGACCCCAGGAGACTGCAGTCATCATAAATATGAGTCAGTTGCCAAGCATTAGAATTTTGGAATGCTGCAACGGTCATATGTGTGAAAAACAGTTGTAAGTCACTTTTTTCAATGCCATTGTAACTTTGAACAGTCACTAAATAAACTGTTGTAAGTCGAGGACTATCTGTAGATTTGTATGTATATATTTTTGTATTTTATGTATTCATACAGTATATTTATGGCATGTCATACATATCTACAGTACATGCAGCTCTTCGGTCACATTATGCAAACATGATATGCTATAATGCATTCATAGTTTGTTATCTGGCCCTTGCCCATGATATAACAAAAGTGAAATTAGTACAGATAGTCCTCGAATTACAACCATTCATTTAGTGACCATTCAAAGTTAACAAAGGCACTGAAAAATAAGACTTATGACTATTTTTCATGCTCACGACTGTTGCAACATCCCCATGGACATGTGATCAAAATTCAGATGCTTGGCAACTGGCATGTATTTATAACGGTTGCAGTGTCCTGGGGTCATGTGATCACCATTTGTAACCTTCCCCGATGGCTTCTGATAAGCAAAGTCAATGGGAGCAGCCAGATTCACTTAATGACTGCATTATTTGCTTAACAGCTGCAATGATTTACTTAACTGTGGCAAGAAAGGTTGTAAGATGGGACGAAACTCACTTAACTGTCTTGCTTAGCACTAGATACTTTGAGCTCAGTTGTGGTCGTAAGTCAAGGACTACCTGTAAGTGCACGCATAAAAGAAGATTAAGTAAAGATTTTGAGGTTAACTTGGCAGTATTGTGGAGAGAGAGAGAAAGGTGAAATTAATATGTAGCTAATTGGAGGAGGGTGGGAAGAAATTGCTTCTGCCTTTTCTCCTGATCTGTAAGGAAGCTGAGATTTTTAGAATCTTAAGAATGTATATGGCATTATGTAGCATAATAACAACAGAACATATTTTTTAGCCTTTCTGAGCTTGAAGAAGATGGAGGAGAGAAGGAGTAGGAGACAAGACAAACTCTCAGTGTTGCATCTTTCCTCTTCCCTATTCCAGAACTTTTTAAGACAGAGGCCATAGTCTCTGAATCAAAGCTTCTCTTTCAAGCTATCTTTTTCTCCCAGAACGGGGCTGGGCTAGGCTGGTTCCATGCAGGATTTTAAGCTAAGTCCCCACCATCCAGTCTCATGTCTCTTTTCTGTGGCCCAGTGGTCCTGAATCGGCGCCAGAAGCAATTGCAACTCTTAAGGATTCGACAGCGGGAAGCCAAAAAGAGGCAGTGCCAAGCTCCACAGGAAGGCTCCTACCGGCACAAGGCCAGTGCCATCAAACGCTGTGCCGGAGACGTCCTTGCACCAGTGAGTAGCTGTGACCAGTGGCTGCTCAGACCCTTCATCTCTGAGTTTCTAGGAAGCCAATCCCACCATTTCAGCTAATGAAGGCCCACAAGCTTTCTTCAGAATGGCTTTGGGGTGCCAAAATGATAACGGTGATCAACTTTTTGCCTGATTGGGAATCCCTTTCCTATGAAGAGTTGCTTGGCTCTTCTTCACTGCCTCTGCAGCCCCAGAAGATCTACTTCCTTGCCCAGATTTTTATTTCATTTTTTCTATTTGTGCTGCAATGTGCCCTTCATACAGGTACATATTCATATACATATATGCTTGCATGCATGCATATACACACACATCTTAGCTTTATGCAGACGCTGATTTAATTGATAACTGTCTTGCATCCATGTTTTATTATAGCAACATAAAATGTACCAAAATCATTCCATATTTTCATTCATTTTATGCTGCTATAATAAGACATGGAGGCTGGCTTTCAAATATTATATAAGACCCTTGGGAAATATTCCTGATTTGAAGAGCAGCAAATCAGCTCTTAAATAATTCGTCAGTCAAGAGGGTCAGTGTGCAAGATAGCTATTTACCATCAGGTGTTTCGTAGGAGGAAAACATTTCTTTCCTTCTTTGACCCAAGGGCCTATGAATGGGAGGGTCTCTGTTCTCTTCATTCTGGGAAAATTGCCATCTAGGAGCACCAAAGGGTTCCTGGTTATGCCCGGAGGACCTTCTGAATAGATTGATTAAATTCTCTCCTTGCTTGATTGGAAATATATCACCAGTGCAATATAGTAATATAGTAATATTTGGACTCATAGTGAGAGTTAGAAGAGGCAAAAGGGCTTTGTCCGCTTAAAACTGCAAAATCTTTATCACTCATTCATGTTTTGGGAGATGTGAGCCACCTAGACCAGTGATGTTGAACATTTTTTGGTATGCGTGCCAAATCGCTTGCACATGTGCGCTTCCGTGTGCCCCCCACCCACAATGCAATGTGTGGCTCCCCCGCACATGTGCATGTGACCCCCCACGCATGCGCACGTGACCCCTGGGATTTCTAGGAAAAAAAGCTGAAAAACAGCTGT
>JANHJO010009365.1:74788-84971 GCA_032468235.1 Pseudoxyrhopus heterurus
TTACCCAGATTTCCTGGGTAAAATTAGGACCTCGGCTTATACTCGGGTCGGCTTATACTCGAGTATATACGGTACTTATAAATTAACAGTGGCAGGATAAAAATCTAATAAATAATAAATAAAATAAAGATAGTCCTCGACTTACAACCATTTGTTTAGTGACTGAAGTTACAGCAGCACTGAAAAAAGTCACAACTGTTGCAGCATCCCCATGATCACATGATCAACAAGTTTGGCAACTGGTTCATATTTATGACAGTTGCAGTAAGGAAACAAACAAAATGTTAAAAAGTTACGATATCTATGCAGTTACTTACCAAGCACATCTAAATTATATTAAAGTAACCAAAATATCTTTACAATCCCCAGGGCATGTCACAACTTTTGAGCACCCCTAATGTTTGGAAATTTGAAACGCCCTATAAAATGCAATATCCCAGAGGATATCATACGATCCTCTTTTGCGACCATCTGATAAGGAAAGTCAAAGGGGAAGCCAAATTCACTTAACAACCATGCTACTAACCTAACAACTGGCATGATTCACTTAACAACTGTTACAAGAAAGGTCATAAAATGGGGCAAAACTCACTTAGCAACAGAAATTTTGGGCTCGATTGTGGTCGTAAGTCGAGGACTACCTGTAATCGCGTCGTCCATGCCAGGGGTCTCCAACTTTGGCAACTTTAAGACTCGTGGACCTCAAACTCCCAGCTTTTCTGGCTGAGGAATTCTGGAAGTTGAAGTCCACAAGTCTTAAAGTTGCCAAGGTTGGAGATCCCTGGTCCATCCTATTGTTCTGCCTTTGGAGGCCCTTCCTCACATCAAAAGTGGCTAGAGTGAGGTGCTTTGAAAGAAATGTGAGCGAGTTCCTAATGCGACACCCTCACACCCCTGCCGATACCCACCTATTGAAGAGAATGCATGATTCCCATTTCCCTGAGGTAATCTCATAATCTCTCGTTTTCCGCTTGCTCCCCAAAGAGTTACATCCAGAGTCTGCGGGACCGTCAGCACTTGGGAACCGGCACCTCCTTGAGTAACCTCAGCACAAGCGCTCATACCACAGTGGATCTGGATTATGACTCGGGCTCTACCGTCCCCCTCACCACGCCACAAGGTTGCCTCTGAAGGATGCGTGGGTATATGTGTGTGCTTGTGACGTTGCTGCGTTGTCTTCCTCCCCTTCTGCTTTTAGCAGAGCCAGAGCACAAGCCAGCCCAGGGTTCTTTAATATGTTCTCTCCTGTCTGCAAACATCTTTGGGTAGCCTGCTATATTTTTTTTAAAAGATTGCTTTTCAAGTGTTCAAACCAGGTGGGTCTATCTCCTTTCCTCTTTTTGGGAAGGGCCCACAGGTGACTTAAAGAAGGAGAAGAGAAAGGATTTAAGGAACACACATTAATGTATTTCCACATTATCAACGAAGGCAGTTTTCTTTAGAAGATCTTGACAGCTACCTCCAAATTTTGCCGGAATAAATGGATTAATGTCTGGGATGTCTGTCACCATCTTTGAAGCTGATTTTATCCCTGTCTCAATGCTAAGCCATAGCTGGATCCTTCTCCGGATTGAGAAGGCAATTTGCTCTACTTTGCAGCAAATCTGAAGCAAGCATCTTTTGGCTTCGATAAACTGCCCTTCGTAGAAACTTAACTCAGGGGTACAATACAACTAAATGGTAGCTTACGATGGTTTGTTGCAATAGAAACGCATGGCATACATGTTCTGATTTGTGGTGCTTCTCCTTCAAGATGTTGCCATTTTTTTGTATGTGTGCCGTAGGAGAGATTTATTGTATTTAGTTTATCCTTTCTCTAGGGCAATTAAAGTTGCTTGTCTCAAGAAGGGAAAGCTCTCTTCTATCCTCTCCTTAATCTAAGATCCAAGCTGGATTCTTCAAAGCCATAGTCGGACATTCACCCTTGCCATAATTACGGTCACCTGTGGTGCCCAGAATATTCTGTAAAGGTCCCCAGCAATTTCAAAATGTAATACTGCATTTTTTTTAAAAAAATTAAGTATTTACAAGATGTCAGCTTTCTCACTGAAATCTATTTGACCTTAAAGTTATGATTGAAACTATTTGGGTCACTCTTGTTGTTGCACAAGATCGTATGCCAGAAATCACCTCTTGAAGATTGCTAACTCTAGCCAACAGGAAGAGTAGCAACATTCTTACTAGCCCAGTCTTTCCATATTCCCTCCATAGACGTGAACGTGCCGTATATCTACCTTATTGAATGGAAGGGAAATGGCACGATCGTGTCTGTGGAGAGAATGGGTCTTCTGTGGACCTTCAGATATTGGATTTTGACCTAAATCACCATTGAAAAATGGTTGTTGTGGTCCATCATCTGGATAGCCACAAGTTTCTTAATCTCTGTTGTGGTAAAATCTGACCAGCAGGGTTATAAAATTTATGGGTGGAGCTTATATTTGCAGAACAGGCTACCTTCATGAGATGTTCACCATTACTAAGTTGGTGGTGATGACTAGAAATCAACTGGGATGTAGCAAGAAAGTGATTGCACTTCCTCTACCCTTGAAACCCCAAAAGGAGTGAATGCCAAATAAAACTGTTATTATTATTTGGAGTGCCTTTTCTAGCATGTATAGAGCCATACACGCTTCGGAATGATTCCGAATTTAACTTGACAATGGTGCTTTTATGAACATGTACATAAGGATTAAAAATAAAAAAAATAAGAGTCCTAACCCTTGAACTCTTAACTCACCTGATTTTCAAATCCTGATTTTTTTTTATTATCAAAATTCACTCTGTGTGCATAGGTTAAAACCCTGTTCAAGAAATCTTTTTGTTATTTTGATTGTTTCCTATGAAATGTTTGTTACTGTTTTATAACTGTTCCTGTTTATAAAACTTAACGCAAATACACGTGTTACGCAGTTTGTCTCCTTCACATCAGTTTTTGGGGGTGAATTAAGCTCATGTTTTGGGGGTCCCTACACAGACAAAAAGTTATCACTGTTTTCACCCATCTCTTGTTTTCAGAAGGGAAACGTGCTGCTAAAATCTGCTAAGGCTTTGATCGTTCTGGTGTCCCCTGGGGCAACTGCAGCAAATCTCTTTATTTTTTTAAAAAAATACAATATAAGAAGGGCAGGACAAAGCGGCTACTTCTGCAGAGTTAAATAGGAATGTAGCTAAACTTCTGTACTTCATCTGCCTTTCTCCAGTAATATTCAAGTGAATGGATGAAAGGAAGTGTTTGCTCTGCAGCTCGTAACACCTGCCTTATGTTCTGCATCCCAGTTAAAGCAGCATCTGGCTTTGGCCCGCATTGAATCGCAATACTCCATATGGAGTTCTCTTTGATCCCTCATTCAGCTCCTATTGGCACTGTTATATTAAAAAACATTATTAACATTTTTTTCCTGGTAGTTCCTCATCTCCACAGAGCCACGCAGCTTTATTACTGTCATTTACAGAGGCTGTTCCATAGGAAGGTAAATAATTGGACTGTCTTAAACCAATTGACGGGGGAAGCAGAATAGGAAATCAAGGGTACTTGAAAGATGTCATCATATGGAGGGGTTTTGAATGAAATGCCATCTGGACCCACAAGATTCTTGGGTTCCCCTGATAAGACAGAGGAGCTAGTTTAATTGCAGCATTGTGGGATATTTAAATGGCTACCTTCTGCTTTCATAAGTGGCTCTTGGGATAAACAATATTTCTTCATACGTTGCTTTAATTACTCTGAAACTACTCCAGCCTTGTCTCCAATCTGAATTGTGATATGGAACCATGCTCAATTTTACATTGCTGGTTCTAACTTCCCCAATCGTCCTGAGTTTTCATGCCTTCTTGTTTTGGGGAAATTGCTGCTAAGAGAACACGTGTATGTGTGCACGTATGCAGGTCGTCCTCGACTTATAACAGTTCATTTAGCGACCGTTCAAAGTTACAATGGCTCTGGAAAATGTGACTTGTGACTGTTTTTCACAGTTACGACCTTTGCAGTATCCCCATGATCATCGGATCAAAATTCAGATGCTTGGATCATGTTTATGACCATTGCTGTGTCCCAAGGTCATGTGATCACTTTTTGTGACTTTCTGATAAGCAAGGTCAATGGGGAAGATTCAGTTAACAACCGGGTTACTAACTTATCAGTTGCAGTGATTCAGTTAACAACTATGGTTAAGAAATGGGGCAAAACTCACTTAACGAACAAAATTTTGGGCTCAATTGTGGTCATAAGTCGAGCACTCCCTGTACATGTGTATGCAGAAAATCCAGGAGTCAAGAATGCCCATTATGAAACTGCAGTGAAGTAGATTTCACCTCTTAAAACTAGATTAAAAAACCAAGCACAAAGTAGTACCCATCAGCCCAAAACTTAAGGTGGTTAGACATTCAATTTCTCTCCCACTTGCCAAATGTTCTGCTTTTAATGCTGCAGGATCTGGTCAACAGCCAGCTCTTTACCCTTGCAAAAGTGCTTCTCTGATGGTGTATTAAATTTGAAGCAGGCTTCAGGATTCCTTGCTATAGTCCTCATGTCTGTTTGCAATGTGGAACAGATACACATCTGTAACGTTTTTACATGCATATCCCTAAGCTCAATGTTTCAGAAACTTTTGGAATGCGCCAACGTAAGTGCAAAAAAGAAACACTACCCTGTTTAATACGGTTATTAATAAAACTAGACTTTCTTCCATACTAGGGCAACCAGTAATTTCAATGTCTATGTGATGGAGGTGTGATTGAGCCAATTGTAGTTGCTGAAGATTTATGAAGAATCATTAAATTATGGAGTTGGAAGGAATCACAAGGATCACACACCCAGTTTGGTACAGTGGTTAAGGTGCATGCTTAGAAACTAGGAGACTGTGAGTTGTAGTCCCACCTTAGGCATGAAAGCTGACTGGGTGACTTCAGACCAGTTACTCTTTCTCAGCCCAACACACTTCTCAGGGTGGTTGTTGCGGAGAGAATAGGAGAAGGAAGGAATATTAGCTATGTTCTCCACTTTGAGAGAACATAATAAAGGCCAGATAAAAAGGCTTACCACCACCATACCAAGCAACTGTCCACCTGTTTCCTGTTAACAGGAGAAATTAATTTACTTCCAGAGCAGTGAATTATTGAATTAGTAGGCTGCTTCCTTTGTCAAAATGCAGATTAGGAGTACTTGAGTTAGATTTATTTCGCCTGCCATGCCAACATTCTTATTTCAATTTTGGAATAATATGAAAAATGAAGATTCAGACAGGCAGGAGCACATAGGCTTCTCTCAAAAAATCAGCCATTATGGCTTTTAGCCACATTGGGAGAATCAAATAAGACGTTTTCCTTCCAACTGCTTTAATTTTAATTAATGACAGACTCAAGTTACTTTGGAATGGTGGGAACAACATGCCTTTCCAATGAGCAAGGCCTTCCCAGCCCTTGGGGAAAGGCACCAGATTGGAGATGACCTATTGCATGTGCTGGTGTCTTCCTCTCCCAATATGGTGCCTTCTCAAATTCCTAGAAAGTAGGAATAGAACTGATGCATTCGTTCAGCACAGCTCCTTGACTGGTGTGCCTATCGGGTTTCTTTCAAGTCCAGCCAGCTGGATGAGATGACAGGAAAAATGAAGCAGTAAATGAGATAGACACTTCTGGATTAGGGCCCTTCCACACGGTGTTTGTACCCTTCCTAGATTGGCACTGAAGCTTGTGATCACCTGCTCATTGTTCTTCAGAAGCTGGAATCCAATTACTTCTTGCTATGATGTAAGCAGAACTACTCTGAAACTGTTTTTCACTTGAAAGTGTGGAGCTTGGGGATGGGTCATGAAAGGAGAATTGATCCACAGGGTTGTCTTGCCTCAGCATTTCTCCTAATCCCTGTGTTTTAGATGGTCTAGCAGGTCCTCCAAGTGGAATGCTGGCCTGGCAGCTTTTCATCTTCCCCTCAATAGTTAATCAAAATTGCAGAGATAAACCTGAGGAGGTCCTATCAGTTTTCCCTATTGGTAGCATGACGTGAAAGTGTCAAAGTACCAGACTATCTGGCTTCATTTCTTTTATTTCCCCTTATGTAGGATGCGTTGGTAGGAAGGAGTGGGCGGGATTGAAGTTTGTGGCTGTAGAATCTACAATGTTCTGACTGTTGTTCATTGTTCTCAGTGATGCAAAGCTGGCAGCAGAGGGGGGGGGGGCTTAGAAATAGTGGCATTGTGACCAACATGGCACTAAAGGGGAATTCTGTGCTGTGACTTCCTGCAAAATGAGATCAGAACTGTATTAAAGAAATTGCAAGCTGACCTTCACTTCCTTCTGAAAAAAACCGATAATGAATCCCACCTACTTTCTGGCAGGATTTGCGTTTTCCTCTGAATGGGTAACAGAAGACTATTGTGAGTGTTTTAAGGCAGATTGGCATTGACTGTTGCTCATGCTTGCCCAGCCAATTATTTTCAATGGAGAATTTCAGTCGCAGCGGATCATGAAAGTGGAATAATGGTCCATGACTATGTTCAGGCCTGTTTGTAGCCAAGCCTCTTTGAGATAAGCTGACTACATTTCCTCCCTCTTCACCTGCAAAGTAAAATGGAGAGGAAAGGATTGTTCATTGTTAAATTTCTGTAACTTTTCCCCCCATTTTGAAATATGCGCCTGGGATCTTCTGCTTCCGATACTAAAATAACAATTTTGAACCACACCAGTGCAAAGGAGAAGAAGGGACGGCTTGTGCTGCTCTGCCTTAGGCAGCAAAACGTTTGGCCTGGATGTACCCAGCTAAACAAAACCAGAAAGAAAAATAATTCCCCTGTCGGAAGAAAAAAGCATAAACACATACCGTATATAACAATATTCTTTTTTTTATTGGGAAACTGGTACACTTTGCTTAACTGGAAGCAACATTCTAGCCCTCAAGTCATCCTGCTGGATATATGAGATTAAATTATTACCATGGAATCTGCAGTTTTCCCTAACAGTGATATTTGTGTATCTCTGTGTGTGTGTGTGTGTGTGTATGCATTGAAAGAGATATACTCCTCTACCCCAGGATATTCCCTACGCTTTCCTTGTGATTTCAGCTTAATTTTTTTTAAAAAAAAGCTTAGCTGTTCTTCTGATAGAGATACAAATAACAGTGAACCATCAATATTCTAAAACTTTGCAGCTCTATTTGACTAGACACAGCCATAGAACAAGGAATGATACTTCTAAAATGCCCTTAAAGTTCTCTTTTAAAAAAAACCTCTGATGTTATATTATTATTCTACAGGCTGACTTCTTAGGTATAGTCTCCTGAATCCTGAAACTGGGCTAGTTCCTTCTTGCAGCTATGTTGCCTCCGAGATCATCCGGATATTTTTTTTTTTGAAATCCAGCATTTTTTTAAAAAAAGGTAGATAATGTCTGCAATGAAGAAGCTCAGCGGAAACTGAGTTTCCACAAAATCAGTGGTTTTCTTTGCTCCTCTGCCCAGGTTGGTCTCAATTCAGAAGACGTGCTCTTGTGCATCACCTGTAGGTGTCGCTATGGGGTCTCTTAAAAAACAACAACAGCACATCTCATTGCTCAGAGAAGGGCCTGTCTCTGAAAGTTGTACGCCAGAGCATCGCCAGAAACATCAGCAGTTCATCCAGCGCTCAGCTGTGCTTAGCGGGTAGCCTTTCTCTACCCGAAGCTGGTTATTGAGTCTCCAATAGCTCTGTCCCTTGAAAAGGTAGACCTTGCCGTTTTCCCAGGTTAGTGCAGCATTCAGATGCGATGGAGCCCCGGTGAAGAGGGTGGAGATCTTTCTAGGGTTATTAGCAAAATGGCTCCCCAGTTCATCCCATTGCCAGTACTTTGTATCCTGTGAAAAGAGATTAAGAGGGAATTAACGGCTTTCCTGCCATTCGCAGCTCCTTAGTCCATTTGTCTAGAGCTCCTCAAATGTTTAAGAAAAGAACACAACAGCATCCCGACAAGCCAACTTTCTATCATCATCAATGGTTCTGCCATTATATGTTAAGGGTACAGTCTTTCCTTCCTGTCACTAAGCAAAGTCTGTTCAGGGAATTGTGCAGAGGGGATGCTGACATGAACTTGCAGTTTTATATAAATAAATAGAGTTTACATCTATATTTTCCGCAGACGAGATAGGCATACAGGAGCATCATGAGGTGAATGCCAGAGGATACAGGGCACACAGAAGAAAAAGGTGGGAAAAGAGGGAAACTCCCCCTCCACACCCACAGCAACCAATCACAACGTAGATTGCCTCATGCAGGAACAAGTGGGCGCACTCTCCAACCAATCAACCACAACTGGCACACTGCACAACCCTAGTGCTCCAGCTACTAAATTTAAATATCTTAACAAATCAAGTGGCTTCCCTTCTCCATATGGCCTCCTCTCCAGTCTTTCTTACAAGGCTTAGTTCAGCTGTGCCTTTTCCTCTCATGTCTCTTATTAGTGACATATTCAACCCTCAGTCTCTCAAACCCCATTTTAAGAAAATATGCGTTGTTATTAGGATAGGTAATTCAGCTGAATGCCAAGAACTATCTATCCTAAGCACAACACATATTTTGGAGCTTGCCCAGTAACGGAGCCTTCCCAATTTTCTTTGCTGTGGTCGTTAAGTGAACGCTGCAGTTGTTAGGCAAATGTAGTGGTTGTTAAGCAAAACATAGGTGCCGTTTTGCAGAAAACCTTATTTGGCAAGAACCATCACAAACACAGTCCCATGACCGCAGGCCACTGCAAACAGCCATAAATGCAGCTATATTGCCAAGTTCCTGAACTTCAATCGCATGACTATGGGCCCAACTAGTCACTGGATTTGATATGAACCTCAAATCCAGTGACTAGTTGTATATCAAAGACTACCTGTGTATCCCCTGGATTCAGAGAACCTCTGTTTTCCTTCCATAAATATCAGAGAATAAGGAACATAAGTTGCAAGGAAGAACTACAAAAACTATCTGAACCGCAAAGAAAGAACCTTCAAAGAAAAAAACAAGAAGTCCAGTTGCTTCCAGAAAAAAAGCACCTTTGGGACAACCATGACCTGGATGTCTGGGAATCTCTACAAATTACTATCTGAACCACAATGAAGTAAACAGGTTTTTTGGACCAAAACAATGTCACATCTTGGCATATCCAATTCATATCCTAATAATTCAGGCTTATCTCTTTCTCATGTATCTCCAAACTTGTATTTTCCATTTTAGGAAGCTTTTTGGTTGAAAATGACTTCTAGCTTAATGCTTCCCAGAAGTTTAAGCCCTCATGGTTTATATTTTTACCTTAAATAAGAATATCTTCTTATTTACTGGCCAATAGAGAGCAGCATCTATCTTGGCAGGGATACGAGTGAGGGGTTTAGGGTAACCGTAATCCAGCTTGAATCCCCGGTAACGCCATACTTTAGAGCCTGGTAACCAAGATGGAATGAATACAGATTAAAAACAGTAAAACATAGTTTATAATCATTAATAGCAGCTACAGAATCTATGATCAAACTCCTGCTAGCAACTTTGTCTTCTAAAATTATCTACCCATTGTGGTGCCAATATAACAGCAAGGACAGCTTTATATCATTTCAACAATGGCTGAGGGAAGCCACTAGTGTGAAAATGCCCTATCCTGGAGGCAATTACATTATCTTATAATCACTTTGGAAGGCTTGTGAAGAGAAAAAAAAAGGCATCATCATCAAAATGGAGGTGGAACATGCCTTTGGAAAAATATGTTTTTATTTATTATAAAACGAATGTGCTGCCCATCTTGCCAAGAGGTGACTTTGAGCAGCTTACAGCAAAGATTTATCACTTGCTTTATAAAAAGGGATCAAGTTAGAGCATTTGAGGAAGGGGAGAGGGGTCATCTCAATGCACAGACCTTTGAAGAAGTAAGTGCGCCCTGTCCGGGGAGAGTGCACAGCGGCATCCAGCCACCCAGGCAGACCCTTCCACAACGCTGAGATCTTTAGTGGAGGGTTGGTACCAAAATCGGTCACCATCCACACGTAATCACCATGGAAAGCATACGTCTTATCATGTGATCCTAAACAGTAGGAGAGAAGAATTAAAAATCAATAATTGGACTCTAGTTGTTTTTTCTTATTTCTGAAAGGACATAGAGCATTATTGTCTTCTTCTTCTTCTTCTTCTTCTTCTTCTTCTTCTTCTTCTTCTTCTTCTTCTTCTTCTTCTTCTTCTTCTTC
>JANHJO010009365.1:193943-211592 GCA_032468235.1 Pseudoxyrhopus heterurus
CTCCTCCAAGACTGTCACTTTCGTTTTCTTTTTAATTCATGCACTTCCAAGTTATAAGGAGTCTGTACTGTGGCAATGCTTCCTTAAGTGAGAGGGCTAGAAGACCTCCAAGGTCCCTGCCAATTCTGTTATTCTGTTATTCTTGTAGTTATCCCACCCCTCCCTCTTTCCTTTTCCTGCATTTCAGAAGAGGAGCTCGTGAGTTACCATGAGCTGGGAGAAGAAGAGCTTAGGGAAAGTTGGAAGCCTTTCCTTCTGTTTGAAGGGAGGAATGTGGAGTTGCTCTCCAGGATGGAAAAAGAAAAAGAAAAGAAAATGGAAAAGATGAAACTGCAGACGAGCTGTTTTTCTTATGTTACATCAACTATCGAGACTGCAAAAGTTAGCA
Source organism: Pseudoxyrhopus heterurus (assembly GCA_032468235.1). Taxonomy (NCBI): domain Eukaryota; kingdom Metazoa; phylum Chordata; class Lepidosauria; order Squamata; genus Pseudoxyrhopus; species Pseudoxyrhopus heterurus. The sequence goes on from JANHJO010009365.1 coordinate 194,332, forward strand.
TCTGAAAGAACAAAGTGCAGGAGAAAGTGTTAAAGTATTACAAGCCACCATCCTTTTGGCTAGTATTCGGCAAAAATGTGGATAAACTATTGAAGTCTTTGACATGACAAAACTTCTGAAAAGTGTTGTGCATCTATCTCCCTTTTAGACACCCATCTACTGGACTTGGTTATTTTTAGAATTGGCAAGATAAGTGTCTTTCCATCCATCTCTGTGCAAAAGCCTATTCTGGCTTTGTGTTCATAGCAACATGGAAAACTCTGCATATTTTAAAGACATGTAATTAGAAGGATAGAAATATGGAATACAATGGCAAAGGCTATTGTGAAAGCATTTAATTATACAATCTTTTGAGATTTTATATATTCCTCAGGAACCTGCGCTGGAGGTTCATTCATCTTCCCAACCACTTTATAAGCCACCTTTTTATAACTGCTCACAAGTTGCAAATATCCTCAGCATGCAATAAAATACACACTAGGAAAAATGTTCGGATGAACTCGACTCCCCAACAAGCCAATATTTTATGGGAAACGTTTACTCCTTTGCAGATGACTGGTGGACATTTTCTTAGCTCCACATGCAGTTGGGCTCTAGGGATTCTTCTCATCATCCTTTGAGAACCAGCTTTGGAAGGAAGGTAAGATGAATTTCCAGAAACAGATCAAAAAAGATAGTCCTTGACTTACAACAACTGTAATGGAGCCCAGAATTTCTGCCATAAGTCATGACTCATGATGGTCATAGATTGAGGCACTGAGGTGATATTCCACATCTGTGGTGGTCATTAAATAAACACAGGGTTGTAAAGTGAATCCATTCATGGGTGGTTATTTGTTTGTTTGTTTTTTGCTGGAAATGTCATCTGACCTCAGCGGGTGCTGTCATAAATACCTTTCAGCAGGTCTGCTGTAACTTTGAATGGTCAATCCAAAAGGTTGAAACCAGACAAAAAAACAATAATGAATCACAATCACATGATCATGGAATTGTCAAGTACCCAGGCAATCAGAATATTCTGGCAGTTCAAATGAGTATAAAGATTTATTGCAAGTGTAAGTTCTCTACAAGAAACTGGTCAACTGACTGTTAAGGGAAATGTGTGGGTTTCAAGGCATTCAAGGTGGGCTGGACTTAGATCTCTTGCAGGGATGCAGGGACTCATGACTTATGATGCGTTTGACCCCTCCCTCGGGCTCAGCCTGGTCATCTCCTACATCAATGCTGCAACTGGCCATAAAAGTAAGCTGGTTGGCAAGGGCCTGAAATGTGGTCATCTGACCTGGGGCAGGGGTGCTGCCTGTTGTGGTCCGCCAGTGGCCAGTGGAGCTGGTAGCAGATTCAGAGAGTGAGGAGGTTGGGGAGGAACATGGCCCAGTCCTGGAGTCTGGGGAAGACTCTGACGAGTGCTCTACATCAAAGGCAGAGATGGGGCCAGGGCCATCTGACAGTTATCAGCTGCCTTCGGAATCAGACATCAGTGGAGCAGAAGAACAGCTGGAGCCTGCTCCCAGTGTGCGGATGCACAGAGCTGCCAGGAGAAGGGAACAGCTAAGGAACAAGGGTCAACTCAGGAGTAAAGCCACAGGTGGACGGTGAATGGCCCCTCCCATAGGGAATAAAGAGGAGCAAAAGGGGAGTGGTGTTTGCAGGAGACAATTAGCTCCATTCATTAAAGTGAGAATCTATTCCTGACTACTTGCCAAGTCTTGTTTGCTACAAAGTGGTGTTTGAAAGATATCAACCTGGCAGCTCTCCAAGCCTGATAAAGGTCTGTCGTGAACTCTCTTGAAAGACTGTTGGCCGGGACTTTGCTGGTGAGGAATTCACTGTAATTAAAATAAAAAGGGTATTATTGGGATGAGGAATCGGCTTCGTGCCTTTGGGAAGCCTAGGTCAGAACAATACCATTTTGGACAAATGGTTGTCCAATCTTTTCGTGAAAACATCCAGCAATGGAGCACCCATATCTCCAGGAGGCAAGCGGTACCATTGATTAATTGTTTGCACTGCCAGAAAATTTCTCCTTATTTCCATGTTTGGTCTCCCTCTAATGAGCTTCCACCCATTGCTTCTTGTCCTCCCCTATATGTTATGGGGAATAAACTGAGGCTCTCTTCCCTGTGACAGCCTTTCAAGTATTGGAGGACTTCTATCATGCTCGCCTTAAGCCTTCCCTTCGTGAGGCTAAGAATGCCTAGTTCCCTTAGCTGTTCATCATATGATTTAGCTTCCAGTCCCCTTATCATTTTTGTTGCTCTTCTCTGCACCCATTCTAGGGCCTGAGCATCAAGAACATGAATATCAAGAACATGGTGTGTGACTAAAAAGACGACAAGCAAAGGGGGATATGGGAGGAAAATGAGGAAAACGTGAAGAAAAAATTAACATCTGCAGTGCTAGGGTTAAAAGGAGGGACAGGGAACATCTCTGTGGGCCATAAAATGCTATTATGACTGGAGAGGCCCTTTCCTTTTCCATTCCCTTAAATGCTGCTAGTTGCAATTAGTCCTATTAGCACTAATGGGTTTGAGCACAGGGCCCTCTTCTGCACACCCACTGGAGAACATGGAGCACTTGTTCCTTTTTGTCTCAGCAAAATAAGACCAGGATATGTCAGAGCAACAAATTAATGATCCTTCTGGGAGGTTCCTGACTGAAGGATGATAAATAGCAGCTGGATCAAACCTGGGAGTGAAATGGAAAAATCTGACCTAACAAGGTGCTGACTCCACATTTGAGGGGAGGCACTTGGATCGTGACATAGGGAAACTGAGGCATGGCATATTGTGGTAGCCATAATTTTTGACTCTTATTTTTAGGGCTCATTTTAGATTCCACCTGTTCCTTCTTACTTTGGATTCCAGAAATACTTTTTGATATATTTTGGAAATATTGTAGCTCAGTGTTATAAGACTTGCTGTGTATATAAGGTGTATAAAGCAAAGTCCTTAGTGGTATCTAGATGGATGCAAGGGGGAAAAGGCTTGGTCTCTGCCAGTCATTATAGATTTGCAGGGTATCTCATAATCAAGTCTTGTACACAGATTTTTGTTTTCATATCTTTATTTATTCATTTTTATCCCACTCAAGGTCACAAACATATCTAATATTCCTTCCTCCTCCTATTTTTTCCACGCTAACAACCCTGTGAGATGGGTTGGGCTGGGCTAAGAGAGAACGACTGGCCCAAATTTACCTAGCTGGCTTTCATGCCTTAAATGGAACTATAGGTAGTCCCTGACATATGACCACAATTGAGCCCAAAATTTCTGTTGCTAAGCAAGAGAGTTAGTAAATAACTTGCACCCCATTTTACAATCTTTTTTCGCCACAGTGGCCATGTGAATCACTGCAGTTGTTGAAGCTTTAAGCAGATCTGCCTTTCCTGTTGACTTTGCTTGTGGGAAACCAGCTGGAAAGGTTACAAGTGGTGATCACATGACCCCAGGATAGTGCCATTGTCATAAGTACATGCCAACTGCCAAGCCATTGAATTTTGAACATCTGACCATGGGGATGCTGTAAGTGTGAAAACTGGTCATAAGTCACTTTTTTCAGTGTTGTTGTAACTTCGAACATTCACTAAACAAATGATTGTAAATTGAGATCTACTTGTAGAACTGACCATCTCTAAGTTGTAGCCTGATGCCTTCACCACTAGACATCTACTATTAGACATACACACACACACACGCCAGTTACAAGACAACATAGCAAGTTGTGAGGGGCAAAATACTTCAGTAAGCCTCAGGAAACCAGCTTTATTTCCTCCTTACATTGAAACATCCATTTCTGTATAAATCTTTTGCAGGGGTCTTCAAACTTGACAGCTTTAAGACCTGGGGACTTCAACTCCCAGAATTCCTCCTCCAGTCATGTTAGCTCAGGAATTCTGGGAGTTGAAATCCACAAGTCTTAAACTTGCCCAGTTTGAAGACCCTTGATTTTACAGGTTGTCCTTGACTTACAACCAGAGGTTCACTTAACAACTGTGGGTGTAAAATGGGCAAAATTCAACAACTGTCTTGCTTAGTAATAGAAATTTTGGGCTTAATTGCACTTATTAGTGGAGAACTACCTGTACTTTCCCATTGAGCAGACTGAATGTTCACAGAGCCCCTTGCCTCCCCGCATTGGTTTTATACATGTAGTGTACTTGGCCAGAAATTAGCTGCAGTGAACTGCTTAATGCTATCTCATCATAGTTAAGTGCCATCTGGGCTCATAGATGGTACATTTATTACTGTTTATTATTATTACCACAAATTTGAATGAAGTTCTTTCATTTACGTGGTTAAAATGACATAATTGTTGATGGTCTTGGAATATAGCATGCTTCATTTATTTCCTCGTTTTTCTAACTATCTTGAGTGAAATGGCCCGAACAGTTTCTTTAATTTTATAAAGGGCATGGCAGAACAGGAAATAACTTTAAAAGGACTAATTTGGCTCTTAGGAGAGACAGCTGGAAAAAGTTACAATGACTGGAAAGCGAAAAAAAAAACAAGAAGAAGAAGAAGAAAAAGCTCTGACACTGATGGCACTTTGGGGAAATGGTGAGGTATGTGAACCAGGCCTTGGATGGATGTGGTTCACGAGGATGGTAAGGCCCTCAGGAGATAGGGAAACTAATGGACTCTTGGGCGCTGTGGGGAATTGCCCAGAAGCTGCAGTAAATGATCTTGCTGAAACCTTTATTGACCTATGGAATAGGGAAACAGAATACAGGTAGTCTTCAACTTATGACCACAATTGAGCCCAAAATCTCTGTTGGTAAGCAAGGCAGTTGTTAAGTGAGTTTTGCCCCATTTTTACAACCTTGCTTGCTACAGTTTTTAAGTGAATCACTGAAGTCGCTCAGTTAGTAACACGGTTGTTAAGTGAATCTGGCCTCCCCATTGACTTTGCTTGCCAGAAGGTTCTCAAAAGTTGATCACATGATCCCGGGACACTGCAACTGTCATAAAGATGAGTCAGCTGCCAAACATCTGAATTTTGATCACATGACCATGGGGCTGCAGCAGCAATCATAAGTATGAAAAATGGTCATAAATCAGTGCCGTAACTTTGAACGGTCACTAAACGAACTGTTATAAGTCGAGGACTACCTGCAGGCAACTGAAACAATCCTTCCCTTCGGAGACGAGGATCCTGGACTCCTCCTTGTTTTTGTTTTTATTTATTTATTTATTTCATTTTTATCCCACCTTTATTGTTGGTTATAAATAAATCAAGGCAGCAAACATACCTAACCCTCCTTCCTCCTCCTATTTTCTCCATAACAACAATCCTGTGAGGGGGGGTTGGGCTGAGAGAGAGAGGGGGACTGGCCCAAAGTCACCCAGCTGGTTTTTTCATGCTTAAGACGGGACTAGAACTCATGGTCTCCTGGTTCCTTAATCACTAGGCCAAACTGGCTCTCCAGTTACCCTGGAGAGAGCCCCAGGGGAATAAAGCAGGCCAGGAGTCACTTTAAGCACAAGTGGTGAAATATTGAATGAATAAATGCACATTGAGGCCAACTGGATATAACTTCAGTACCTATAGCACGGCACGGAAAACTGCAGAGAAGGCTTACTTGGAGGCCTCTATTGCATCCTCAGCTACAGGTAGTACTCGATATATGACCGTAACTGGAGCCTACCCTAAATATATTGTCATAAAATGGCCAGGTCGTGTGATCAACCACATTTTACAAAGGTTTTTTTGTCGCAGTCATCAAGTGAACACTGCAGTCATTAAGCGAACGCTGCACTTGTGTGAACCCACTGTTTGCTGTGGCCGCAGTTTTGCTGATAAGTGCCAGGTTTCACCAAAACTACTGTAAAACATGGTCCCATAAATATGGCCACGTTGCCAAGTGCAGTCACATGACTGGAGGCTGACCGTGAAAACTTCAAATCTGGGTTGTTAGTCCCTTTTTCAGGTAGGTTGTAACTTTGAATGGTTGCTAAGCAACCAGTCGTAAGTCAAGGACTACCTGTATCTATTCAGTAGGATTCTTCAGGGCGGCGAAAGATTTATTGTCATCCGCTCTAGAAAGCCCAATGTTGCAGCTCTCAAAGAATTGATGTGACAGATTTGTGAAGCATTTTTGTGCCAATAAGGGATGCTTTTAATGCAGGTCACAGTGTGCAGCATGCCATTTGGTCTAATTGTGTGGAATTGCTTTTAGTTTATGAAGCCTCAGATGGTGGATGAGATAGTTTTAATTCTCTGGTTTACCACATGCTTTTAAACTCCTGCTGATCTTGCCTTACTCAGTCTAGGTGAGGGAAGTTGGCTAAGTGGATCCAGGAAGTTGTGAGTGCGTTACTTTGTGCGGAAGTGGTACCTCCAACATTAAAAGAAGCAACAGTCTGTTGAATCTAGAAGAAGCTCTCTCTAAATTCAAAGGATTCGAGCAAATATTGCCTTATTGTAAATACTGTTCGTTTGTGCAACCTGGCTTAGAAAATGATTAGCCTGATGCATGTGAAAAAGGCAAAGGATGTATGACTCCTTTGACTTTGCTTGATGTTATAGCTTTTGATACCATTGGCACAGTTTCTCTGTGGACTGTCTTTATAAGATATGGACTCGGTCTGTGTCCATACTTTACTTCTACTTTCAAGCATCTAAGAATATTTGATAACCCATCTCCATCTTTACCATTCAAAAACCTATGAATTGCTGACATTGTTGGGGAGATCCTACTGCATCTACCTAGATCAGGATGGGCAAACTATGGCAATTGTACGACCTGTGGACTTCAACTCCCAGAATTCCTGAGCCATCCATCCATATGTCATAAAGTTGCCATAATTGCCCAACCCTGGCCTAGATATAGAGGTTGTCATTATGAAATGAAATGCATGAGTGCCTATGATATTTCAGGGTGATTTCTTCACCCAGGCTGATGTTTTCATATTTTTATGTAATGGGATGGGATGAATGCTTTTTGTTTCTGGTTTCTTCGTTCCTTCTTTTCTTATTTTACTGTAGATCATGTGTATGTGTATAAAATATATACAGGTAGTCCTTGACTTACAACTACTTGTTTAGCAACCATTTGAAATTGTGACAGCACTGACAAAAGTGACTTTTAAGCAGTCCTCACACTTGCAACCATTGCAGCATCCCTGTGGTTGTGTGATCAAAAGTTGGGTGCTTGGCAACCAAGTCATATGACCTCCATTTGCGATCTTCCCAGCCAACTTCTCACAAGCAAAGTCAATGGCAGAAGCAGGATTTGCTTAATGTCCATGTGACTCACTTAATAACCACGGCATAAAAAGTTGTGAAATTGTGCATTACTCATTTAATATTTACCTTGCTAAGCAATGTAAGTTTCAGTCCCAATTGTGGTTGTATGGTGTGGAAAGAGAGAGAGATAGAGGCACATATGTTAACCCTAACCTTTGAGATGAGATCTGTGGAACTCACCAATAAGGAATTCAGTGGCTAACAACAGTTTTAATGTATTTTAAAGAGACAGGATCCAGAAACATTCTTGTTAATAAGGATGGCTCTGGAATCTCTGGCTCTGCTTTGTGGCATACTGACCTCTCAAGTTAACCGATCAATAAAAATTTAAAACTAAAAGGATTTTTAAAAGACCAGGATGAGCATTTTACAGATAGTCCTCAACTTGCAACCACATTTGATTCCCAATTTTCCATCAGTTGTTAAGTGAGTTTTGCCCCATTTTACAACCTTTCTGGCAACAATTGCTTAGTGAATCATTATAGTTGTTATGTTATGTTTGTTAAGTGAATCGGACTTGCCCATTGACTTTGCTTGTCAGAAGGTCACAAAAGGGGATCACATGACCCTGGGACACTTCAACCGTCATGAATACATGCCAGATGCCAAGCGTCCGGATTTTGATCACCTGACCACAGGGATTCTGCAACTGTCAAAAGTGAAAACTGGTCACAAGTCACTTTTTTCAGTGACATTGTAACTTCGAATGGTCACTCAATGAATAGTTGCGAGTCCAGGGCTACCTGTACTTGGGATGGAGAAGTGAGAATGTTACAAGCTCGCTGGTGTCTATGGGCATCAGGTGAGGGATTACTTAGTTGACAGAAGTTTTCTCCTTTAAGTGAGCTGCCAAAACATGCCCCCTCCAACAGCTTCCTGCAAATCTCCCTTGCACTCACTGCCAGGATTGTATCTCTGTAAAATGTGTGGCATTTCCGCCAATAACACTCAAAACCTCCATTAAATTTTAATGGGATCAAACTTGGCACCTTCTGCAGCAGACTGATATAAATTGCTGAATTGATCCCACCACCTCCCAAACTGCTTTTCCTTCCACCTTCGACTTGGATGATCTCGTTGACTACCTATTGCCTCGCCTCTGGATCCCTCCATCTTTCCCAGCCCTGCGGGGGGTTCTCTGAAAAAAATGGGCTTGCCCTGGGGCAAAAGGTGCAGCAATTGCTCTGCCAGCTGCTCGCCCACCTACGCAGGTAATTGGGGACTGTCCCTTTAACAGGCTGAATGGGTGAGCTTGTCCAGATTAAAAAGCTGCTGTGCAACATGTTTCCTCCTTTGGGCGATGCCCCACCGCCGCCGGCTTCTTTTTGCTTGGCTTGGCTTCAGTCGGGATTCCACCTGCATCAGGAGCAGAGCCTTTGGCATCTCTGCGATTCTCCAGGAGTTCAATCCGCCGGGCGGTACGTCTGTCTTTCTCAGCTTGTGCAGCTGGAATCTTGCCTCTCCAGGGGCTGCCTGTGCCATGGCCAGATTCCCGGTTGCTGTTCCGGAAGCCAATTGTGCCAGGGAAGAATGTGCTGGCTCAGCGGATCAGTCCGGAGAATGTGAGGAGACTACCGAGGGAGAGAGAGAGAGAGAGAGAAATTGTGTGCCCAGAGAGCACCTTCTCTGCCCGTTTCATCTTTGTTCCCTGCTGTCTAATGGCATCTCCTGACTCTTCTGTTTGCAGACATAAATTGGAGCAAGAGCAGCATCATGTCTGACGGCAAGGAGTGGGCCACCCTCAGCCCAAAGGAGTTCACCCAGCTGCAGAAGTATATTGACTGTGAGTCCTTTTCTTCCTTCCTTTGTACCAATAGGCTTCTCTTAGCCCCTGAGAGGGATAGAGGCATGGAGAGGCAGGACCTGTTAAAGCTAGAACTTCCTCTCTAAAATCAGAGGTCATAGCAACTCCTTAGAACTTAAATCTGGTTTACTTGAGCATTGAGAAAGGAAAAGCAGCCATTTCTATGCCGGTACCAGGAAAGCTGATAGGATAATTCTTTTGTGCTACCCCATGTCCATCTGTTCCCTTCCTCCCCCCAAACTCAGCAGTATTAGCTTGATATCTCATGGGGTATGCACAAATCAAACTTGAGTGTCCAAAGACAAATATCAAGGAAGGGATAGTTTTAGTTTTTGAGGAATCTGCCAAAAAAAGATAATATTTAACTTTGGCTTATCTTGAATTAAAATTCTTGGCCCACCCATTCTACAAGTTAGATACCTCATATTTTAGCACCCCTGGTTAGGATTTTTTAAAATTTGCATCAGCTGGATTGGATGCCTCATTGCAACCCTCTGATTCTTACATCACTTTGAAACTTAGGACAGAATTCAGAGAGTTCTAATTGTTGGCCAATACAAATGTCGTGCCTGACACATTTCCCGGTTATAGCATGAACTGTATCAGAATTCCTACACTTTTTTTTCCTTGTCAGTCTTCACTGTTCCTTGCTCCACAGATAGCAGCAAGAAAGTGCAGGATGTGCTGAAGGAATTTTATGGAGAGGGTACATTGTCTCAGCATCGGCAAGGGGATGTGAGTATCTTCCTCTTCCTTTCCTGAAAACATCTCCATCTTTTGCCTTGCTAGGTTATATATTTGCCTTGAGTGTTTACTGGTAAGGTGACTCTGCAAATCAATACAACATCTTTCCAAACTTATGTACCACTTTGGGTTCTTCTGTCTTTCACACAAATTCTGGGTTTCCATGATGCTTCGCTGTATCATGGGACGTCCTGGAGGACAGTAAAAGTGTCATATAAACTCTAAAACTCAGCAGTTGACCCAGTGTGTGTTAGATTTAGCTCCAAAGAGATCTGATCTTATTTGCAACTAAACCAGTCCTTATCAATTCACTCTGCCATGTCGTAACCACACTTCGTAAAGGTTAATGATCTCCCCCAGTGTCGGTGATCAAGATGATGTCCTAGAGAGCCCCATGAAAATGGAACAGCATTTAGAGAGATGGTTTGTCTGTGTAGCTAACTGTTTTGATTTCAACTAGTCTTTGGTCAAACCGGGGTTGTGCAGGAGAACAAGGAGTAGAAACAAGTAAGGTAGAATGTGGCTCTCTAGAGCTTATCCAAGGTAGCACAATTTTTAAATTACCCAACCCATGCCTATCTCCATGCCTCCTGGAGGAAAATAAAAAATTGCAGGAAGTGGGAAGAGAAATGATTATATCCCAACCTTCTTGTAGCAGTTGAGAGTGGGGTGCTATAACAGGGTTGCTGCCTGACCCAGCTATTCCAGATGGTCTGCTGATGGCATATGGAAGCGACATACTAACTGGATCAGACAGAGCCATAGAATTACAGTGAGGGCTTTGTAGTCCAATCCCCAATTCCAAGGAGGAAATCTGATGCGGGAGCCCGAAGATATCAGTCAGATTCTGATCAAGGATTTCCAGCAGACAAGAGCCCCCTTCCCAAGTAATGGATTCATTTGTCACATGTAAATCTAAACCTCTAAAGATTATGACACTTTGTCATCTAGATCTGGTTCTATTCCTTGCAGAAACAGAGAACAACCCTTTACCCACTCTTGTGTAATAACTCTTATCTGAGGGGCTTTCATATCCCCTTCTTGGTCTTCTCTTCACCAGCTATAAATAATCATCTCCTTTCACCTTTCTTCCTTATTTTCTACACTCCCAAGTGTCTTTGTTGCCATCCTCTGAGCCATTGTGTCTGTATCAGTGGTAGGCAACATGGTGACTTTTAAATATTTTGGATTCAGCTCTAGCCTGCATGACCAATAGCAAGAAGTTGTTGTAGACCAAAACATTTGGAAAATACTGCATTGTCTAACTCCTGTCCTACATCCTTTCAAAATGTTTCTTGCCCAGAACTGAAAGCATAACTCCAAGTACAGTCTGAAGCATTATTGTTATTTTGTGGTTCATCACACAGTCAGCCAGATGTTGAGACTGGGTTTGGCATTTTTATCCACCTACCGAGTCTTCCCAAAGGTCTGGGTTAGGCAGATGTTGGTGTTTGATGGCATTAGTGGTATCGTTGCAGGACATACGTTGCAGGATGTAAGCTGAGTAAAGCTGCCTTTTGCAATTGACTGATGTTGAATTTGTCAATGCCAATAGTGTTCAAGTGGTGCTCAAGTTGTTTTGCAATTACACCCAAGTATTTAGTACTGCAGCTTGGTTGAGCTTCTGGCTCTTATTTTTGTTCATTAACTAAATTTATTTTTTCTACTGTTCATCTTGGTGTGCTGTTTTTCCCCTCCCCTCCCCAGAACGTGGCCTTGGTGTTTGGCTTTCTGTTCTGCCAATTATTTGAGGATTTATTCTTGCCTTCTGAAATGTTGGTGAATCCTCCAACTCTTACATTATTCTCAGATCTGACATTTCTCCCATTCCTTCATCTAAACTGAACTCGTTCAGAAGTACAAAAGTCAGTCATGTGGCAGCCACCCTTCCAGCCTCTGTGTGTGATTCTTGCAATCTCATCTGCAGTGAACTAGTTTTTTAACCAAAATGTCAAATGTGGGTTTGTGACCCCCCCACAAATCCCTTTCTCCAATTTTACTGATTGATTTTGGTATCTTTAAACGTCATCCTTCTGTTCGCATAGGACACTTAAGGTGACATATATCCTAAAATTGACTCCAGCCTCCCTTCCTATATTCTGACATTCAACAGCTCCACTAGGGCGTATCCTAAACCTGCCCTCCCCACCCACACCCCCATCACTCCACATGTTCTTCGTTTGAAGTATATGCAATGATTTCTTTCTGGGTCCGTTAATCACAATTTCATTAGTTCCAGTAGCAACCAAACAATGGGGAACAGCCATCCTGTTTCCCATTAAAATGAGAAATAACATTTTTACCATTCCCCGCATGCAGTAATATATCTAGCACTGAAGTGACACATTATTAGCTGAGTCAAAGCTCTGCTTTTTGGCACAATCAATAGGGAATGTCAGTAGCTGTGATTCCTGGCATTCTTCTCTTTGGCTTTGCCTTATTTCTCTGATAATGCTGTTCTCAGTTAATAGACTTCGAAGGCTTTAAGCTCTTCCTGAAAACTTACTTGGAAGCAGAGGAGATCTCGGATGAACTTTGCTGTCACCTCTTCATGTCTTTCCAGACCACGGCAGGACAAACCACAAAAGAGCCAGGTATGTCATCTTGGCAAACTGCCTCTTTTATGTATTTTATTATTGACCTTTCACTGGGGGTTTGGGCAAGAGGGTGGGTTTGCATGATTTCTGCCCCCTCCATCCAATTTTTAGTAAGGATCTCTTTGATGAGGGTTGGGTTAGGCAGCCGGAATAGCTAGCAGTTCCGAGGATGAAGGATTACTTAACCCAGTGTTTCTCTGCTTTTCAGCCAGTGGTTTTGTTTGCGTCAATGACGTCTCTTGTTACTTCTCACTGCTAGAAGGTGGGAGGCCCGAAGACAAACTGGAATGTGAGTACTGCAAAGGATCAAGAGAGCAGACTAGTCTCAGTTCAGAGCTTGATTTTTGATGGAGGCACATTTTGACTGGGAAAATCTGATTTTGGTAATTCTTCAGGACAAAGAACCAACTTGCTGTCATTAAGATATTTCCTCCCTCCCTCCCTGCCTGCCTGCCTGATACATAAATATGATTCTCACCTCCCAAGAGTCATCTGCCAAATATATTATCATAGGTGTATATAATTTTGATTAATTTTTACTGTGAAAGAGGATTTAACTGCCTGGATATGCAGAAGGGTAGTGTTCTCTAGTATGTTCTAGGTACTCGCGTTCACCTCCCGTTTGTGTAGGATAATTATAATTCTTCTGCTGGCATCAGTCTTAAGCTCATACAGTTTTATCAACACAAGAATGCCTCTGATATTTTACATTTGTAGAAGTCTTTTGAAAATCTTTTCTGAAAACTGACATTTTAAAACATTTGGGGATTTATGCTGGGTTTCTGCCAAAGAAATTGATCTTGCTCTCAAGCCGAAGAAGCCCGCTTTAGTAATATGCTTTGCCTCCCTCAAGTAAGGTCAAATGAAAAGCCTTGATGAAACAGTACTCTTGAGGGAAGAGGCCCTGGAGCAAGAGGGTTGAAGGCAGAGACGTGTGTATTTGGTGATCCCTTGTCTAGAAGCTTCTATTTTTGATTTCCGTTTTTCCTCTTGTTGGTTTCCTCCCACAGTCACTTTCAAGCTTTATGACAAAGATGGAAACGGTCTTCTTGACAATTCAGTAAGTAGCATGAGGCTGTTAGAAGATTATAGAGTTTTGGAACCGAGTCTCCCTGTTCTTTTTTCTTCCACTTCAGACAGAAGAATTGGTTTATCCACACAACACATACACACACACACACACACACACCCCACTGTGTTCAGCTTTTTGTGGTAGAGAAGGCCCAAATATTTTGATGCCAAATCTTTTCATACAAATCTTTATAAAGTAATGCATCCCACTGTAATATAGCTGACAGGCTCCCATGCCAGTATATATCAGTCTGATTTTTGTTGGTTCCTGTTGGTTTAGCACCGAAAGGTACCATCTTTTTTGGTTCAAGGACCACACAGGGCTTTTGAGCGGCATGCAGCAAACTTGCTCCGAGGGTTGTGGTGAGGCCACAACAAAAATTAAATTTGGTTTGATTTAATGTAAGTATAAATGTAATCACCCTTAAATCAAGTTAATTAAATGCAGCTAGAAGAAACTCTTAGATGTTTTTGAAATGAGGTTTCCCCTTCTTTCATATTATAAATGATATTTTGGTGGAACCTTTGAAGGTACTCTGCTAACCACATCCTATGGAGCCTTTGGGAGGGAGAAGAAATTTGCTCTCTTCTAATTAAACAGCCCCATCACTGCATCTCCTGGAAAACCAAAATACCTCATTTATAACAGGCTAGGTTGGATATATTGCTTTTGTCTGAATCATTTTCTGTTCTCTGATAAAAATTGGGGACTCCTGCTTTCATCTGGGCTCTAAACTTATCCCTCTAGGTCAGTCTTCATCAACACTCTTCCTTTTGATATATTTGACTACAATGCCAAGGACATCCCTTGTTAGGAATTCTGGGGACCCATGATCTAACACAATAAGAGGTGCCAGACTGGCAAATGCATGCATGCTGGCCCTTTCATATAAACTACTGTGATTTAATTCTGGTCCTAAACTGTGTTCTTCTCTCTAGGAGGTAGATCGCATCATCACGCAGATGATGCGCGTAGCTGAATATCTGGACTGGGATGTCACTGAGCTTAAACCAGTAAGTGCAGAATTCCTTCAGTTGCTTCATCTACCCCTTCCCCATCTACTTGCAGCATATAATCACCACGATGGCCTCTGTTGGGTCTAGAATGAAGGTGTCTATGTTGGGCTGTAGAAATGGATGCGGTAGAACGTAATCTGGATTCCCAGGAGGGAGGGGCTGCATTCCAGAGGACTAAGAGACAGCAAGATTTAGATAGATCGGTTAGGAGGAAGAGGGTCAAGTCAGTTCCACCCTAGGAGTTCTCAAGATATATCTTTAATGATGCAAGTAGTTGCTTTATTTTGGCACGATTTCTGTGTATAGGTGTGGAACAATAAAGGAAACTCAGCATGTCTTTCTTAGTTTTTGGAGCCTGACACCAGGGTTGCTATTAACAACAATTTTTGCTATAACACCAAAAGGGAAAGAGCTCATATTGTGTGTATTAAGGAGGAAAGATTAGGAGACAGTTGGAAGGGGAAGGAACCTACAGCTAAATGAGATAAAGCCGGATGTGACTTTTGTATATAGAATCAGTATTTAGTTAATGGGATTTACCTAACAGAATTGTGATTTCCTTTTCTGCTTCTGTTAAGAGATGAAAGAGATTTAGAGTTTTCTGGATTTGTGGGGAGGGTTGTTGTTTTTGTCAGGTTTTTTTTTTTTTTGCAAGAAATGGAGTGCTTAGAAAAAAAGCTCTTATTCCATGTTTCTGCTCAATAGTTGTTGCCATTCAGACATGTGTACAGAAGGATGGGGGACACTGGATAGGTAGGAGGGATCATTATACTTTTTCTTTATATATTTATCACATTTCTATATCCCCGATTATTGTCTGAATTATTTATGGTGAAGGGTAGGTTGTCCTAAATCTGGAGGCGCATGGATTAGTTCTATTTTAGATACAGTGTTATCTTAACTTCGGGTTTCTTTTCACTTTGTTTAAGGGAGCTGTTTTTTTTTTAAAGATTTGCATAAATAAAGACCTGGGAATGAGGAACCAATTCAGTGCTGTGCATGAGGAAAGAGTGGTCCCTGCCTTACATTGCAGATAATTGTAGCTCGTTGGGTGCCTCTTCGACAAAGAAAGACAAGCTGCCTTGCAATGTTCCTCCTAAAATGAGGGTTGCGCATCAGTTTGGGACAAATGGACTGGAACAAGCACTGAAATGGCTCCCTCCTAAGGCTCTCCTTTTCGAATCTCCCCTTCCCCCGCTCAGATCCTGCAGGAGATGATGCGTGAAATTGATTATGACAGCAGCGGTACTGTGTCTCTCTCTGAATGGCTCCGCGGCGGTGCCACCACCGTCCCCCTCCTGGTGCTACTTGGGCTGGAGGCGGTAAGTGCAGGGGACAAAGGCCTCGTTTTGCCTTGGTTCTTCTAACTTACTGTTGAATGTGGCTTTCGATTTTCCTTCTCCAACATGTGATAATTGGTTGATTCCTTTGCCTTTCCTGCCCCTTCCCATCATGACAGTAGAGTAGGACTCCTGGACTGGCTGGAAAATTCTCCCCTCTAGGTGCCTTCTAGTGATCCTGCTCCTGTCTCCCATTCTGTTCTACCCCAGGGTGAATCAAGTTAATTTAAAAAAAAAAATAGCAATAGCACTGTATTTATATACTACCTATCAGGGCTTGCAACCCTCTCTAAGCGGTTTACAATGTCAGCAAATATATTTCAGAATCACCCAGAGAACTGAGTCACAAGCAGCACTTTTACTTAAGACGTCTCTCCCCTTGTTTCCCTTTTTCTATAGAAACAAACAAGGAATTAACTATCTCTCCGAGTGCCTGGGGGTTCTTCTGGCATGCCACTGTTCTGCTATGTCAGCCTAGCCCTAAGCTGGTAGGGGCCATGGAGTTAAAGCTCTTAGACGAATGTCAAGTCGGTAGTTGAGGGCTGTTTGCAGTTCTGCTGCTCTCTCCAGCTTCACTGGGGACTGCAGAGGGAACGAATGCATGTGAGGCTGGCTGGGGATTGAAGGGGAAGGACAGCATCCTCCTGAAAAGGCCATAAAACCTGCAGCTGAGTGCCAGATTTTACCTCCAGCGTAATGAATGGTAAAACAGACCGATTTTACAGCTTTGGCTGTGGGTTGGCTTAAAGGGGAAAACGTTACTCAAACAGCTAAGGAGGACTTAAGGCCTCCTCACTCTTGGGCTAGGAACAAGTTGAAGGCAGGACAGGATGCAGCAGGAAAAAATGGTCTGAGCAGGTGTGTTCCATGAAAGGGGTGCAAGGTTAAAAGGGGTCCTCATTTTCCCTGACAGCAGAGCGATTTGGTTGCAGAGTGAACTTGGTTAAAAGTTTCTCCACAGCAATCTAATTGCTCTTTGAGGAGGCACAAACAGAGATTTCTCTTTTCTGGGAAGCTTGAATACAATGGGCATTTTTTCTCTCATTCAGTTGCATCTGATTCTTGGAGCCTGCCTGGGCCAGCCCCTGCAGTTTTCTTGGCAGCATTTTTCAGAAGTGGTTTGTCATTGCTTGCTTCCTAGAGCTGAGAGAAAATGACTGGCCCAAGGTCACCCAGATGGCTTTGCACCTCAAGGCAGAACTAGAACTCCCAGTCTCCACCTCGGTGCCTTAACTACTGCACCAGACTGGCTATGTAATAAGTATTTAGGTTCAAGCCATTCCACGCATGTTTCAAAAGCAATACTGCTTTTGTGCTCAGGAAAAACAACAACTATTAGCTGAAATCCTGTCTCTACCTTTATCTTCCGCCGGGCGGTGAAGACATGGCTATGCCAGCAGGCGTGGGGTGGCGATACCTGAGGGAAGGGTCTGATTTTAA
>JANHJO010009365.1:295335-314963 GCA_032468235.1 Pseudoxyrhopus heterurus
TGCACTCCAGAATGCACGAGTAAAAATTAAGTTAGAGTGACGATGGGGGAGTGAAGCTGCCCTACTACTTACCTTTAGGCAGTTGTAGCCAGGCCTCACACACCCCGACACCTGCCTTGCTGGCCCATTTCTTCTGCAGCTGGCAAGACTTTCCTGAAGGCCTCTGTAGCTGATAACAAAGCTCTGGATTGATCCAGAACTGTGTTATCGGCTGCAGAGGCCTTCAGGAAAGCCTTGTGGTCGCAGAAGAAGAAGAAGTTCCTGAAGGCCGCTGACAACGAAAAGGAGGCTGGGGGCAAAGCACGCAAGTGAGGTTAGTCAGTGGATGACACCCCCCGGAAATAAGACCTGGTGCCTTTTTGGTGGCAAAAAAAATATAAGACAGGGTCTTATTTTCGGGAAAACATGATAGCTGTTTCAGTGTATTGTTTTTTCCATCTTTTCCAATGCTACATTTAACTCTGAAAAAAAAAAATTATACTTGTAATATTGATTTCCTAAATTACAATCAACATTGAAAAAATGCTTCGTTTTTCTTTTTTCTTTATTTCCAATGTTATGTGGTATCTATATAACAGAATATCAAGAATTTCATTATATTATCAAATATCATTGCATTGAAATAATATAATGCGGGTAGTCCTTGATTTATGACCACAATTGAGATTGGAATTTCCATTATAAGTTAGTGCACTTGTAAAGCGAGCCGTTATGTGACCAGATCTGATTGGATACTCAGTTTTACTACAGTTGTTTAGTGAATCAGCATGATCATTAAGCAAATGACAGGGTCATTAAGCAAATCCAGTTTCCCCAATTGATGTTGCTTGTCAAAAACTGGCTGGAAAAGTTGCGAATTGTGACCACAGCATGCTGCAAGATTGCAGAATGCTGCAATGAATCATAAATGTGAGCCGGCTGCCAAGTACCTGAATTGTGATCATGTGACTGTGGAGGTAGTATAGTGGTTGTAAGTGTGACAAGAGGACATAAGTCACTTTTTCAGAGGTTGTTGTAACATTCAACCATTCCTAAATGAATAGTTGGAAGTGAAGGATTACCTACATACCGAGATTTATAATAATGCAATAAAAAGGAAAAAAACACAGTTTGCCACTTGCTCTGAGCTGTAGGTAGTCCTTGACTTACAACTGGTTGCTTAGCAACCTTTTGAAGTTACAATTCTCCAAATAGCTACTTGCAACCTGGTTCCGAAGTTATGAGGGCATAGTCATGAGACTCCATTTTGGATGCTTGGCATGTAGCTTACATTTACGGCTATTTGCAGCATCCATAGTCGTGATCACAATTTTCACCTGCTTTACAATCATCATGACTTAAACTGCAATGGGCAGGCTCCATTACGGTCGTAAAGTCGAGGACTCCCTGTACTGAGATTAATAATAGGAGAAGAATATTACCTTCGTGGCCTCTTCTTTTCATTGCTTCCTAGAGGTATTTGGCCAATGTGGGAAATGAAATGCTGAAGTAATTATACCTTCCTTTGAATCCAGAAGGTCTCCTTTTATTCCATGAAAATTTGCCAGTTTGAGTAACTGCTGAAAGGTTCTTAGTAGTAACTTAGAAATATATTTTTCTTTTGTCTGTATTTCTGATATTCTGTTGTCTGTCTTTTCTGAAAGGAAACATTTGCACGAGCAAAAACATGGGTGAAAGAACTCCAACGGCAAGCTAGCCCAAATATTGTTATAGCCTTAGCAGGAAATAAGGCTGATCTTGCCAACAAGCGCATGGTAGAATATGAAGTAAGTGATATTTTTTGATTAAGATTACCTTTGAACAGAAGTTAGTTTGTTCATAGTAAGGAAATGCCTTCTATAATTCTGCAAGGCTAAAACATATGCTTTAAAGTAAATGGTGTTAGCTCTGCCTTTCGTTTGATGAAAGAAAAAAGAGATAGTCTAGAGCTTTCCTAGTTTGTCCAGTTGGAATTCCATTACTTAATCTCTAATCTGTATGATATTTGCCCATTTGTTAGCTTTTGGACAAGAATAAGACTGACCACTGTTGGACTAAGCCAGGTGTTTGTAACCTTAAACACTCAAAGAGCCATTTGGACCTGTTTTCCACAGAAAAGAAAACATTGGGAGCCACAAAACCTGGGTGAGCGTGGCCAATTCGACATCACTCACTCCCACCCAGTCACATGGCCCCCCCAGCCACGCCTACCCAGGTTCTGTGTGTCTGTCTCTTTCTGTCTGTCTGTCTCTCTCTCTCATCTCTCTCTCTTTCTTTGTTTCTCCCCCTCTCTCTCTCCTCACTGTCTCTCTCTTTCTCTCTCATCTCTCTCCCCCCGTCATCTGTCTTTTTCTTTTTCTCTCTCTCACATCTCTTTCTTTCTCATCTCTCTCTCTTTCGTGTGTGTGTGTGTGTTCCCTCTTGAACCATTTCCAAAAACAGTCGAGGGTTGGGGTTTTTCTTTTTTTCTTTTTGCTGATGTTGTTCTTTCTTCTTCTTTGGGTGCTTTTTACTATATGATTTAAATCAAGAGTCATTTCAGGTTCCCAGATAAATGAAGCTCTTCTGTCCCCCTGCTGTGGCTCCCTGTCGGCTGAACCCACCATTGGCTGGCCCCGTCCCTCGCCCTCTCCTCCCAGTCACTCCTCCCTGGCCTGAGAAGGTAAGGTGACGGTGGTGGATGGAGACTTGCTCCATATTCCAGAGCGGGAGCGAAGCGCCCCTGTACTTCCGACCCTTGTTGGTGCTGCGCACACCTCGGTCACTTGGGGAGACATGTGACTTGTGTCTCAGTGTCCTGAGACACTGGCCCGGCCCAGCTGCAGCTGATGCTCCATGTCGTAATGGGCTCCAGTAGGAGGAAGGGACGCCGTCTCCCCCATTGTGAAGTACGCTAAATTTAAATGTGCTGCACAAGGCACTGCAAGAGCAGCAAGCAGGCCATGGAGGTGGCAAGAGCAGCGGAATCAGCCGCAGCCGGGCCGGGCTAGTGTTTCGGGGCGGAGAGCAAGATGCGCGTCTCCCAGAGTGGCCAAGGTGCACACAGCACCAACAAGGGCTGGAAGAAGAGGCAAGTACAGTGGTGCTCACTCCCACTCTGGAATATGGAGCAAGTCTCCATCCACCGCCAACGCCTTTACCTTCTCAGGGTGAGGGCCGGGGCCAGCCAGTGGTGAGTTCAGCTGACGGAGCCACAGCAGGGGGACAAAAGAGCCGTATGTGGCTCTGGAGCCGCGGGTTGCCGACACCTGGGCTAAGCTAATACTGAATCAGAATTTGGGACCATCTGGTTTAGTATTTTCGACTAAATATCTTTTAGCTTTGTCCTTTTAATTAGAGATAACTTTGATTAACCTTTAGAGTTTCTGCATTGAAGAGTGCCCCTCCCCCCAAAAAAACTTGCAAGTATAACATGCCTACAAATGTTCAAATTTTATTTCATACTTAATACCTTACATGCCTCTAACATAAAGCAGATTTGCATATTTTATTATAAGGCTTTTACCTTGAGCTTTATTGCTATACTTTACACATAAGAGAGAATTATTGCTTGAAAGAGATATCCTTACACTGATAATTTGGTCCAAAGGAGCTACATAATGTCACTTCAGAATAGTCACAGTATATAAATATTGTAGTTGGGAATGTGAGGAAAATTAAAATTTAAGAAAGGGAGGTTTGCAAATGGTAAAGCAACAAGAAAAAGGCTCAGATCTACAGAATACATAATCCCTCAGTCGTTTTTGAAAAAAACAACAACAAAGGTAGTTCATGTACTTGAAATTGTGATGCAAAGTAAGCATTGGAATGCAGTTACTTGGATGTGCAGTATTAAAATTAGCAGTTTTTTTATCACAGTTATGACCAGCAATTCACACCAATGTACTATTTGTTGTTCATAACATAATATCACACAATCTCACTAGGAGGTGAGAATGATAAATACAAGAATTCAAAATAACATTTTTCATTGAGGAATTTCTGATTTGCCCATGAACCTTTGTGGTGACCACACTCTTAAAACTTTTATAGTCTTTATGCCATTCTTCAAATACTTTCCATGTCTGTGAAGCAGCTGGAAATAGTTTTTATTAAATTAATAATGAAATAAAAACAAGTCCTGATTGCATAGGAACAAAATAGAACCAATATTGGTAATATACAATGTTGCAAGCTGTTTTTATTCACTGTATATAATATTTTTCTTTCTAGGCCCCCAAAATGTACATTTTCCTCTTTATCCTCGCAACAATCTACAATCTAGCTTGGGTTGAGAAATGGATTACTTTCTTTTGCCCTTTTAGATGATACTCAAGGCTCAGTGTGGTAAATCTCAGTAGGAAAGTTTGTAATATGTGTGAATACAGCATTTTAAATCTAAGATAGATTCTGAAGCTCAAATATCATTTGCAGTTTGTTTACCTTTCCAAACTGCAGTCTTAGAAAGTAATCTTTGTATGATATTCCCTTATATCTGGCATTATGACAGAGATTCTAGATTGAAACAGGCTTCTAATAAATTTATTTCACCTTTAGTGGTTCTATTAGAAAAGAGAACATGCTCTCTCTTTCCAATTCCTTAAAAATTCCTCAGATTCTGAGGAATTGTATTTTGTATTCTGTATTTTAAGCAGTGAACAGTGTTGTCCACTTTGCTTTGTCTAATTTAGAGCATTAAATTTGTCTAAAGTTCAGTCTGTACTTTTCTGTCTTATTGTCCTGCAGGAGGCCCAGGCTTATGCAGATGATAACAGTCTATTGTTTATGGAGACATCAGCCAAGACAGCAATGAACGTTAATGATCTCTTCCTGGCAATAGGTAACGTGCAAGGCATTACGGTTGGTCCTTGACTTACGACTATTCCCTTAATGACATTTCAAATTAACATTGGCCTTGGAAAGGGTGCTTTATGGTCTCTAAAGCACTTCTGACTGTAGCAAAGGGTTGCACCATGTGATTACAATCACTTGGCAACCCATTTGTATTTACAACTGGTTGACGGGCCCTGCGATCCTGTGGTCACCATATGCAATCTTCCCTGCTGGCTTCCTCAGAAAGTCTTGGACTTCAGAAGAATAATTTTCAGCCCCTGAGTAGAGAGAGACACTCGCATACAACCTGTGCTGAGCCTCCCCTACCCTCTTGAGGCATCCTGCACTCCTTACCTTATGCGCTGCCTCTCTTGTTCTGGTGCTGAAAATCTTTCCTGCCGAAATCCAACCAGGATTTTCAGCACCAGAGGAAAGAGACACTTGTGCATGACCTGTGCCAGGACTCCCAGAGTCTTCCCACCTCCTCAGAGGTAGCCCACATTCCTTACCTGGCATTCTGTTCACTTAACAATCCACGAGATCACTTAATGACCACAACCAGGAGTGTGGGGATTGCAGTGTTTAGTGAAGCAGCCACATGACAACTTGTTTAATGACTGACAATCCAGTCCCAATTGTGGTCATAAATCAAGAACTGTCTATACTTACTAAAGGCTTTGGCTTTTTAAGAAGTTCAGATGGATTGGTTTCACATCAAGCTATTCATCTGGATAGATAGCTGTTTTCTCCATGTGAAACTGCCTCTTATTTAAAGATATTTGCAAAGAGATACTAATTAGAGCGCATTGGAGAAATATTTTCCAGCTAGCCTGTTTTAATAGATGTAAATATTTTCTGAAGAGAATGAGAACTATTTGTAATTATTTCCACAGGCTTTATCTTACACGTCATGACCTACAGTTTAGAGCAGGGATGGGGAACTGTGGCCCTCCAAATATTGTTCAGCTACAGATATTAGCATCCCTCACCCTTAGCCACGCTGATTGTAAACTTTTAATTTCAGTAATTTCTGCAGAGTTTGCAAGCTCTTCACACTGATTTAGAGTTTACATGTCCTTCCCCCCCAAATGCTTTCATGTTCTTAGCATGGTCAAGAAGGAGAAAGCGAAACAGGTACCAGCCATGCTTTCTAACTGCTGTGCCCTCTGAGGATCTCAACTGCTTTACTGGTGAAGTGATCTGTAAATTGTAGTTCTGAGCTTAGTCAGCTAGCAGGGGGCAGCACAAGACTATTGGTTTCTCTTCAGGATTTGCTCAGTGTTACCAAGTGAATTATAGTTTCTTATTTCAGCCTATTCTGTATAAATTATTAGCATACTGCTTGTTTATGCCAGGAGCGGCACTTAGCTTTTAAGTGGTATATTGAGAGCTACGCTCCAGAGAGGGGTGGGTGAGATTAAATTACTTAATTTAGCCTTAGATATATTTTTTCCAGCCATGTATTTAATAATCTCCGCCCCCTCAAATAAATTACAATGTTGGAACAAGTTTTGGAATTCCCTGGACTTGTATACAACCCTGGGATCATATACTGTGTACCTCTGGTATAAATAATTATGCATTTTTCAAAAAAATTCTACAGAAATACCTCCCCTCCAGCTAACCAAGTTTGAATATTGGGGTGCAGGTTATTTTAAACTGCCCCCTTATAAATTCCAGCTTAGGTAGAAGTATAACATTGTATTACAGCCCTTTGCAACTCTGGTTTTCATGCGATGATACCTATCTTAGCATTCAGTGCAATATCTATTTGAACTTTAATTTCAAAATTTCCACAACGGATGGAAATATTGGAGTTACCATTTCAGTGCAAACCTGCTATTTCAGTGCACCTAGGCTCACTGTTACTTATTCCAATAATTGATCATATAAGAGCCGCCCAGAGTCCTTAGGGAGTTGGGCGGCCTATAAATTGAATTAATAATAATAATAATGATAATGATAATGATGAGCAGGAACCATTTGGGTAGCCAGTGCTGCAGAAACCTGACATCACTGGTACTTTCTTTATTGTTTATTCATGTCAGAAGCTGGCACTAAACTTTAGCAGTATCAACACTGCGGAGAATTCATTGGGAATGTTTTCTAGCCCAGGATCTTTCAAATTTCTTGACAGTGGGATGGGTGGCATATATAAATAGTGTCCCCAGAACCCTGTGGTTCTGCAAGAACTTGATGGGGCTCCATGAGAGATGTTCACTCAAGCACAATCAGTTTTCTGTCACTACAATTTTGCCTCTTGATCAAAGGCTCTGGGATTATTATTTTTTAACCTAAAGGTTCCCACAGCCTGAAAAAGTTTGAAAACCCCCTACTTTAGGCAATTAAATATAGATGAATTTACAAAGAAAAACTTTCATGTCTTGTATGTTCTAAATAATTCCAGAAGAAAAGAGTGAGTTCACTAGGGGTACAGAGTAATGCGACAGATACAATTTAACTAAGATCCATTTGTTTTGTGATTGCACAAGCTGTGGGTACCATAATGTTCAACTACATGCTGCCTGTTATATCAGTGATTGTCTAGCAAGCTTCTTATATTCAGAGAATGCATATTCAGGAAGAATTGTTTAGTATTAACTATCCTGAAGGGTTTTATTTAAAATGCTCATAACACGCTATCTCATTTGGATGGCTTAATTTTATTTGCTCTACTTTTGATTTTTGTGTTTTAATTTTGTAGACTGTCTACGAAGACCGGTTTTAGAAGGCCAAGAGTTGGTACATATTTAAATATGTGTGAATTATGGAATAAAGCAGCATATCAATAAAGCAATTCAAGCAATGCAAACTGATGGCAGAAAAGCAATCCAGGAGGGAGCCCAAATACGCTTCTAAAATAAGTTTTAATTTGCTAGATGATGGCCAGTAAGGGGGCTCTGCAATACAAAATGTATTTTATTTATTCAGAACTCAGTGGGATAAAGTGCGGCAATTGCTTTTCCTCAGTAACATCTTTGTCTGTTCTTCCAGCTAAGAAGCTGCCAAAGAGCGAGCCCCAGAGCACAGGGAGTGCTGTGGGGCGGCGAGGTGTGGACCTTCATGAGCAGTCCCAGCAGAACAAGAGCCAGTGTTGTAGCAACTGAATGGTGGCGTTCAGGCAGCGAGAGATAAGATATAACCTCCATTTCTACCCCACTCCACCTCCCCTCCCTTCCAATAACAGCATTGGCACACTTGGAAGCCGTCCCTTCTCCTGAGAGCTCCGTTTAACTGCACTTCTAATGCTTCAGAAACCATCACGAGACGTCTGTTACCACCACCCAACGGAAAGTGGAGATAGACCGACCAGGGACTTAACTTCCAAAAACAAACTCTTATTCACTTTGTATTATAGGTGCAAATAGCTACCTACTTATTTGGATTCCCCTGCTCTGTTTTCTCCCTGATACTGCTCCTTTCCCTTGCCATCTCTTATCCCTCCAGCGCACGTGCACCCGTACACACCCATGCTGTCTTTGCTCTGATAAAATATGTTGTTCTTAGTCCTATAACATCCACCACCACCCTTCACCTCCCCTTTCCCTTCATTTTCTTTAATAATCTGGGGGACAGTCACAAGCAAGGAGGAACATAATTCTTGTAGATTTATTTTTTAAGAGCAAATTTAACTGACTTTCTCAAAAAAAAAATGCACAATTATTTGAGAAGATCCTCTTAGGAGTTCTCTTGTTCATTTTCCATAGCTTCAGAAAAGCTGCAGTGTCCTCAGTTAACTTTTTTTTTCAGGGCAGAGTCTTGTGGTTAGATTGGAGAGGATGATTGTATTTGCTTGTATTTTTCCTGGCTACGGCATGAGAGTGGTCCAATGTCTCAGTGTCGTGAACGTAAGGATGAAATGGTTATAAATATAGAGTGTAAGAAATACTTTCCAGGATCCTTGCATTTGCTCTTGATTGATGCCTTATATTTTTATTGGCCAGGACAGTGCGGGAGGGGGGAGATGAAAATATATACCTTTTAATATTGCTATTTCAAGTCAGATGGCTACAGTGTCTCTCCTTTGTTTAGATTCAGTTGTCAGTCCTATTAGATGAAGAAAGAGAGAATCGCTTATCTGTAGAAACAAGGTACAAAGAAGACTTAATTTAGCTTTGTTACCTTCGACCCTCTGTCAGGATTCTCCTTGGATAGGTTCTTACCTTCGACCCTCTGTCAGGATTCTCCTTGGATAGGTTCTTTCTGCTTAGCCTGCACCTTGGATATGTACATCATTGGTCCATGAAGTAGAAAAGGGTTCTAAATTGCCAAAAGGAAAAAAGTCCATGTGTCCTTAGCAAAACGTGAATAGGGGCAGTTCCCAAGGGTCGCTGCAGATTTTAGAAGTTTTAAGCTATATGTTTGGAATGAGAAACGGAGAAAAAAAGGCAGCACTCTTGTTGGGGAACATGTGACAGGAGAATTAGTACTGTACTTGATATGTTTCTCTTGTTTGAAAGGCGCCATTTTTTTGCCTTCTGAATCCTTCCTCACATATAAGACTTGTCTAAAGGCCCTCTAAACTTGAGAATTGTTTAAATTGACAGGTTCTTTTACTTGCATGCAAAAATGAATAATTAAGGAGTGGGTGACACTGGGATTTTTAGTTTCCTGCTTGTTAGCTAAATAGCTTTTTAAAAAAATTAACTGTAGATAGTGCTGCATTGTAAAAACAAAGTTTATCACCCTCTCTCAAATAGCCAGCATCAATCTGTTCTCCATATAAGAACTGTCTCCCCTCTTCAACTGTGGCCTTTACAAAGTTAATAGCATATTCCTCAGTCCACACACTCTCTTTAAATGCTCATAGCTTTTTCATGCTTCAAACTTGAATACAGTTTCTAAAGAGGAACTGTTTCCCGGTGCTATCTAGAACTGGTTTAGGGAGCTTTTCTTGGATGTATTACGTTTACTCCATGCAAATTTCTCACATGGTTGAATGTTCTACAACAACAGCTTGACATGGGTTTATACACACACAGACACACAAAAGGACACACACACACACACACAACTGGACATCAATTTTCCATTATTTGCCCATGCATTTTAATACTGTATTTGTACATAATGTCCTCCTGTATAAAGGCTTGCATTTTCTCCCAATTCACTGGTGTAACTTAAGTACTGATGTCCACTTAATCAGTGTGAGCATTTAGCATCTGAACTCCAGGCCACCCTGTAGCCTTATGTGGAAACTCTTAAACTTGGCACATGGTTGTGCTGCCATTATAAAGGCTAGTTATCTCCACATGTGGCTTTATTGATCTGGAAACAATGAATGGGGGAACCAGACTAGGCTGCAGCTTTAATTCTTCAGCAACATGCTGTAGAGTTAAGTTATATGTGATGTAACATCTTATTTCACCCAGTTTACATACACAGTTAACTTCTGCAGGTTTAATCTGACTTTTCTCTAGAAAGGTTCATATAGTTTATAAAGCTATCTGGGATCATCTGTATGACCTTAAGAATTTTTCAGTACTCCCTGAGACCTGTTTCAGATCTAATCCCCTTTTTGTTCAAACCCCCACAGTTCTACATGAATCCTGAAATGGCATCTTACAATTACGGATTCATTAACTTTAAAACTCTTCTTTGTTGATGGTGCTCTGATTCCATGCGGATAAAATGACATTTGCAGTCTTATGGAGAACCCAGGAGGAGTCCTAAGCATGTCCTTTTCTCTCTTCAATAAATCTGAAATACTGCACTGTGCTCAGCTCACGACAATGGAAAAGTAGATTTTATATTTAAGTAACAAGCAAACCCATTTATTTCGGTTATTGCCCACCACTTGTTTTTACTAATTCGCTGTTAGCTCTTAGACCGAGTGAGGACACTGCAGCTTTTTCTAAACAGAGCGACCCCCCTTTTTCTTCAACTTACTCTTCTCATCTGATCAGAATTCTTTTTTTTTTTCCTTCTGAGAAAACTCTCATATTGCATTTAAAATAACAAATCATGGTAACAGAATTCAACTGCTGATTTACCAATGTATTTAATGTAAGTAAACAAAAATCAGTGTATTAGATGAGCTTGCTGCTTCATTGTGATTTAAAATACATGCCGAATGATAATAGAAATACGAGGTAACTTTGAAAAGTGTAAATATCCTTTTGCAAGCGGGAAGAGAAGGCACCAACTCATAGGTAGCCCAGACTTAGAAGCAGATGAAATGGCTACTTAGGATACTTTTGAGTTCAGAAAGTTTCCTCCAAAGTGCCTAATAAACCAGGCTTAGCTCTTGGACTCTTGATAGTCTACTGGGAAAGATAGGGCTACGTGTGCTAGATCACTTAACATAAAATAATTATTTAGCTTAAAACCTTGAGCCTCCCATATGCGAATACAATTCTATATAGCAGAAGATAGTAGAACCAAACCCAGCAGGTTTAGATAGGTTTGTTTTTTTAAAAAAAAACTTAAAATTCAAGCAGCACAAGTTTTATCTAATGAAAAATAAAGGGATTTGAAATGGATAATAGGGTATAGAAGTACTTTATAACAAATGTTCTTAGAATAAGTTACAGAAAATATGTATAATTATTAGCCCAAGCTACTCATCTTTATTTAACATAGTTTTGTTTATTTGAATAAGGTTTTATTTCCCCAAAGAGTATTCATAAAATTTCAGCCATCTTATACCTACAGCTATTTCCTGAAATTTGGTCACCTTAGGAGGGGGCATTGAAAAATTACACATATTTGCACCTTGGACATTTCTACTGAAATTCACCTGGGGAAAAGAAGTGTCAGTTCAGTTTAAAAAATACAATGGTGTTGGCTTAAGGTGAAAAATGCTCCCAATTCATCATTCACAAGATACCTTGTATGAGTCTGTAAATAAGACATCTGTAAATACTGCCAAACACATTGGGTAGCAAAATGAACAACTTAACAGTGTGTGAAAATTGCTCATTTTTTTCCTAATGAGAGTATAAACCTTTTGAAAGGGAAGTGGCAAAGATATTTAATAAATTACAACCAACTCCCAGTCTTGGGGAATCTTTTAGGCATTGCTGTCACATGCACATTTTCTGGTTTTGAAGATGAAGAATCCAGATCTTCAGAAGTTGGACCTCTTATTTTCAGAGATCTTCATGAGGGTCTAGCATAAATTTATGCAGCAGGCTGGGTAAGACTGGAAACATATGATGACTCTGCAAATGTTGGCTTGGGATCCTTGTTTACCA
This sequence comes from Pseudoxyrhopus heterurus, assembly GCA_032468235.1. NCBI lineage: Eukaryota > Metazoa > Chordata > Lepidosauria > Squamata > Pseudoxyrhopus > Pseudoxyrhopus heterurus. Next base: position 307,323 of record JANHJO010009365.1, read on the forward strand.
TTCTGGCAGAAACTAATAGGAATTGAAATTCAATCACATCTGGAGGACCACAGTAACTGAACCATGGTAACAGTCATCCACCTCCAGATTTCACTATTGTCTCATTAAAATCATGCAATACAAGTATTTTGTGTTTCAAATATGCAAATGAACTGACAAAATGAGAGAACGAGTATCTTTAGTGGCTTATTGCACATTACATCTTACAGTTTGCTATGAACTGCATTCTGAACATACTGTATAATCAGAGCTGCAACACAAATTATTCCATAATGAATGTTTGTTAGCCTCTGCTTGTACCTGGAACACTCTTTCCCCTTCCCCTTATACACTTAGTCAGTTTGGCCTATAAACATTTTAAATTTGCATACAGAAACCAAGGACTGGCCATAAAAAACATGGACATCTGCAGATTAGCAAAACTTTGTATTTCTGCATAGTGGCCTGTAGGGAGCACTGCTGAATAATATCAGTTTAGGAAGTTGAGAGCTCGGATGGAATACTGTACTGATTTCCAAAAATAACGGAGGAAAAAGAAACTTGTTGCAAACATTTTTGTATTATGGATGTTCCTTAGGGTGAGCAAATTACTACAACAAACCTAAACCCATTTTAATCAAGATATTCACTGATGAGTAATACACTGGATTCAAACTCCTAGTATTTTATCTTCTAATCCTTCCTTTCCCCTGCCTAGTCATTATCAAGATACTATTGAATTACTGAAAGCTGATTGGACTGATAATGGTGAAAAGTGGAACCCAGTATTTGAGGAAAAAGTTTTCAAACAAACGTGTCAGCTCCGTGTTCGCCCAAAATGGATTTGTTCTATGGAAGCTTACTACAAATTGGAGCATACACATATTTTTGTTTCTGTTCTCTCTTAGCCCTCTACCAAAACTTCCTTTCTTTCCTGCTACCCCAGCCAGTTCTTTTTTTATTTATTTAGACAATAAGCCAACCAACAATAACACAAAAAACGAATGTGTATGGATAGCTTTGATCAGAGGAAAATCTGTCAATATAATATACCTTCTTTTTCCTTCCAACAGTATTACTTTGTCAAATATCCAGTCTGCCTTTCTGGAATATGGACAGGTTAAACATTTTGATCATTTTGGAAGACATGATTAAATTGAAATTACATATTCCTGTAATTGATTGATCACTATTAAACCTGAATCCAAAGTACATTTATTTTTGAAATTCCACAGAATTCAATGGGATGCATGGGAAATATATGTGAAACTCGAGAACCAATACGCTTCTAGAAGGAAAGCTAGTTTCCAGCAAAATGCTTCAAATTAATACTCTAACATGACATTCTTTTCCATGTTTTAAATTCCATAATTGGGTTTAAAGATGGTGAATGGCAAAATCCCTTTCCTGTTAGCTGGTATTGATTTTCTGCATTTGGACTTGCCTGCATTCTGCCAATTTTATTGGGGAAATTACAAAATTTGAAGAGATAACTGCTTGCCATTATTTTACAATGTCAAGGTTTGTTGCCTGTTTTATGTATGGCAGCCCTTTTAAAAATATCTATGAATATAGATGGTTTGGGACGTATTAGAATTAGCTGGAGTGATGTGGCCCTTTAAAAAAGGTATCATTATTTCCAGACATTCACTGCCTGATTCTGCATGTCAGCCTTAGTGAATAATCAGTTGTGTCCAAATACAATGTTGTATCTTCTAAGGTATCCTTTTAAAATTTAATTTAAAATAGTACTTCCCCCCAAAGTTTTAACTGTCTTAACATTCTTGAATATAAATTGAATAAAGACACTTGTATAGAGTTGTGTAAAAGTTCAAATTATAAATTCCCTGTTTCAATCATTTTGGAACCATTTTAAGTTCAAAGTTATTTTGGTAGTTCTTAGTGAATGCTAACTTCATGTTAACAAACGGCAAGATTTGAACATTCTTTGGGATTAATTAAAATTGTCCAAGAATGTTAGCTATGATATTTTAGTTGTGTCATGCATTCATCATAACATGGCAGAGGTATACTGAATAACTGTAACAATGGTTGGTTGTAATATTCTCTCATGCACACTTAATAATTCTGTTTGTACTAAAATGAGAATGGAAAAAGTTTGTGCCACTAAATTTATAAGATATATGAAGAAATGCTATTTCTGCATCTTGAAAAGGAGTCTCTTCATCATTCATGCAGGAGCATGTACAGGTAGTCCTCGACTTACAACATTTCGTTTAGTGACCATTCAAAGTTACAATGGCACTGAAAAAAGTGACTTATCATTTTTCACACTTAGGACCATTGCAGTAACTCCATGGGTCAAGTGATCAAAATTCAGATGTTTGGCAACTGGTTCATATTTATGACAGTTGCAGTGTCTCGGGGTCATGTGATCACCTCTTACAATCTTTTGACAAGCAAAGTCAATGGGAAAGCCAGATTCACTTTACAACAGTGTCACCAGGGGTTGGTTTCAATTTTTTTTAACAACCGGTTCTGTGGGTGTGACTTGGTGGGCATGGCTATGTAGTCATGTGACTGGGTGGGCGTGGCCAACTTGATGTCACTCACATCAAGGGGTGCTTCTCCACACCTGGCCTCTTGTAACTGTGGGGATGCTGCAATGGTCATAAGTGTGAAAAACAGTCATAAGTCACTTTTTTCAATGCCATTGTAACTTTGGTCACTAAATGAACTGTTGTAAGTCAAGTATTTACCTGTGCAATAATACTAAATACCAATCATTAGATTAAAAAGACCTGCAAGCTGGAGTTACAAACCAGGCAGGGTGCCAGAGCACCTTGAGGAATTGAAATAGTTAAAATGCAGTGATAACTATCAGCAGCCAATTCTTGCTCATTACCAGAACAAATAGACACAGGAACTAGCCAGATTTCTCAACCCAGTTTCTTTTCAGGAACAGAGATTAACCTTTTTCCTTCCAAACAAAGCTGAATAGGGAAAATTATCCCATCAATAAACACAAGATTAAACATCACCAAGCACAGAATTAAACTTCACCAAAAAACAGTTTTAGACCAAAATTCAGAAAGTATTGCTGGACGCTGTGTTATCATTGAATAACAAGTGAGTCCAGCAGGCAGGACTGACCTTGCCCTTTTCACCAGGGTCAAGGAAAGGAAAGTGACGGGTATTCCCCTGCCTTCATTTCTCCTCCCATTGAGTGAAAGCAATACAATCACTCTCCCTAATCAATTGGAGTATAAGTGATGAGTTTGAATGGCAGGTTTAGCCAGCTGTCAATTGCCTAAGAGGCTACAGGTGTGACGCTTGGGAAAGAGTGCCAAATACGTATTGAGAAATTGGCCTGGCAGACAAATCTGCAGCATCATCTACTCTAAGCAAAACCAGCCTGGCCTGATTGATCTGATCAAACAGTGAAACAGCTTCCTGATGGAGAGCAGGCTGCTGATATTCAGGGTTGATATTGAATATCATGATATTGATATTGATACTGATATTGATATTTGGCCTTTTCCTGAATTTTATCAACTTCTGTTTTTATTGTTTGCATTTTTATGTTTGGAGGTTGGTTGTTTCTATTATTTGTTAAGGGTTTTATACCCTGGATGTTCAATCAGTTTTATTTTCTATGTGAGCTCCGCAAGAGTCTTTTCAATCCATCCATCCATCCATCCATCCATCCATCAGAATAAAGCTGAAAGGAACCTCTGAGGTCTTCTAATCCAACCCCCTGCTCAAGCAGGAGACTTTATGCCATTTCAGACAGGTGGCTGTCCAGTCTCTTCTTAAAAACCTCCAGTGATGAAGCACCCACAACTTCTGAAGGCAAGTTGTTCCACCAGTTAATGGTCCTCACTGTTAGGAAGTTTCTCCTTAATTCCAGGTTGCTTCGTTGCTTGATAAGTTTCCATCCATTGCTTCTTGTCTTGCCTTCTGATGCTTTGGAAAATAAGTTGACCCCTTCCTCTTTGTGGCACTGCAAATTTTGATTGCAGTGGGGTAGAAATGGGCAAAAATGAATTGCCGATGCAGAGGAAGTGCAGAGGAATGGGGTGAACTGGGAGAGAGCCTCCCTGTCAGCATATTGGGAGGGTTAATCGCCTGGCCCTTCTCTGATTCTGGGACCTCTCAGCTAGGCTAATGGAAGAGTGTGGGGGCAGTGAAGTGGGAAGGAAGAATCAATATTGAGCAAGCACTGTTTTCAACTGTTTCTCCAAGGGCATGTCAGGGCTGGTTGTGAGTGGTTGTGGCCAGTGGCTCCTGGAATGGGTAAAACAGCATCTCCACAGAAAACAAAGACAGCCCTCTCCGCACCTTTTTCAACAGAAACATAATGTTGTCATCTGTGACAACAGATTAGTAACACACAGAGGTGACTCTCTTTCAGGGAAGCGGGGGGGTGGGGGGGTCAAAAAAGTAAAAAGGGCAGCCAAAAGCATGCAATCCAAACCTTGCCCCCTCTTTTTTTTTTGTACATGTGTTGACAAGTAAGCATATGTTGTTTAATAAAATTCCCTTGGGCTGCCAGATTCTTTCTGACTTTTTGCTACCACAGACCAGTGTTTTTCAAACTTGACAATTTAATATGTGTGAACTTTAACTCCCTGCTTTTATGACCGTAAGTGAGTCTGAAATTATGGTCATGAGTCAAGCCAGGCATTAAGAAGGTCACCACGTTGCCACACCCGAATTTACAACTTTTGAAGGCAGTCATTAAGCAAACACTGTGGTCGTTAAGCAAACCCGTTGTACTGAATTGCTTTTTTTTTTTGCTGGAAACCAGAGTAAATACCAGTTTCACACACACACAAAAAAATCTATAAGAAATTGCAGTTGTGTGACCATGGGACAGTTCAAATAGCCATAAATGCGGGCCATTTGCCAAGTATCCAAACTGTGATCATGGGACTGTGGTAGGGGGCCATTGGAACTTTGAAATCGGGTTGTAAGTTGTAAGGTCATAGCTTCAAACGATCACTAAATGACTAACTGTAATTCGAGGACTACCTGCAACAAACTTCTTCTTTATAATGCTTGCTGATTGAAACTGGTATTCTGGGTACAATGGAGGACTGTTCTTTCACAGAGAGAGGGCTAAATTTTTTCAGGTGAGTCGCCCATGTAGGACAAGGGGAAGCACGTAAAGAAACTCTTGCAGAGGTTTGTTGTCCAGTTTTTCTCATGGCTCAAAACAAAGCCCAGTAAACAATAACCAGAATGAGCCATGTTGTTTGCAGCAGCCCAAAGTGACCCATAAGAGCTGAACAAACCCCAGACCATGTCATCAGTCACACTGAGGATGAAATACAATAATTTAATTTCATGTATTAGATTTATATGGCTGCTTCATAAAACATACACTTCATAAAACTGTATGAAAATATCACAGCTGAATTCATGGTGCTCCCTGAGGTTGGTTGTTTGCTTGCAGATATTTTTTACCCAACTATGTAACATCATCAGTATGATAGTGTTGCACTGATGATATTACCCAGTCAGGTAATAGAATGTCTGCAAGCAGCAACCAACCTCAGAGAGCATCAAGAATGCCACAGTTCCTTCCTGAGCTACAATTCTGTATCTGGCAAATTGGAGAATAGTATCAGAAGAAGAGGTAATTACTACTTTAAAAACAGATTAATAAAGTTGAAGGTCGAATCTGGGTCGATCACCAAGACCAGATTTACAGCATTATCCTGGGATACATATACAGTATTTGCCTTCATTCCTAGTAAAGTTGACTTTAAGCTGCCTTAGCTGTGAGTTGCCTGTGAGACTCAAGAAGGGTGAGTTATCAAGATTTATATTATCTAAAATCGAGAATTAATTTATTAGAAAATTAAACCAGAGTGAAATGTGCTGTCCTCATTGCTGGTCCGAATCCTGCCTGTTATTACCCCTGTTCCAAATCAATGCACCCTTCCAAGGTTATGAGTGACAGAGCCTAACTGATTTTACGACAGTTTTGTGCTCAGAAGAGGGGAAACACTACAGCAGATGAAGATAACAACGTGAGCAGGGATGTGATATAAAAAACAGGTTGCCGGGTTAGGCTTGTTGTCATGATTAGATGCACGTGGTAAATCCTGTTTAGCTTTGGAATCAGGCAAAATTGGCTAGGTGCTGCCTTACCCAGGAGAATTTATCTGATAAGAGGGATCAAAGAAAAGATTATATCATTGGTTATTAACCTCTATGTATAGGGCCGGCCTATTTCTGATTAGGGTAAGAGGCTGGAGAGAAAATGATAGAGATCAGTAATTACTTTCTGATCCAATTGTGGAGGTTGCAAACCTGATGATAAAACCTGCATTCCACTTTCAGTGAATCTTGGTTTAATGCAGATTAGTAAGAAAAACAACAAGGGGAACAGTGGTTTAATTTATACAGAATTCAGTCTTGCTTGCTAGCGAAGGAAAGGTATCTCAGGACTGCTGCCAGGTACAAGGTACTTGGAGATCAGTCTTGTGATGGCAGAAATGTCTGCGTATGCCAGAATGGGCACATCACAAGATTAACCATTGCAGTGCTGAACAGGAGATTATTTTTAATTGTCCGTGTACCTGAATGCACAAGCATTGCCTCTTACAGATTCGGTGGTCCTACCCTACGATATCTAACTAGACCCCAAACCCGCTTCTAACATCCTTTTTGTTCCATGGATATCTTATACACCTGGCCTTGATCGCTGCAGCTTTCCACAATGTCTTCCCCGCCTCCCCTGGCCACCTGCCTGGCCCAGCCTTCCCTCTCAAGGAACTTGTCTTGTGACTTTATTTGATGCACAGGGACCCCTGACAGCTGCCCCATTCCTTCTTCCTTCAGTCTGCCATCTCCTTGGATGGCTCAATTGCTCGCTGGCAGGCACACAAGCTCCACAGGTGAGTGACTCTCCCCTTTCTTTGCCCCTAGTTCCCCAGCTAACCAGAGGCCGGCTGAACATTCCAGATATTCACCAGATAAAGTCCCCTCTTTGGGCCCAATTAAGCTGCTCCAAATTGCAGCAGTGGGAGCATGTCTCAGATTCCTTTGTAGGTCAAACGCAGTTCCCAAGAAGTAGGCTGGGATCCCACTTGTAAGGTACATATACATTCCTTTAATGATTTATTCCCAGTTCGCCCACTTCAATATTTCCCTGCCAGGTTTTTTTTTTTTTTTTGCCCTTTAAGTTTGCCAGACCTGAGCTGTACTGCAAATCCATTTTTTGGCTGTCGTTGAATTTTTCACAAAGCTGCCAAACTGAAGCAGCTTTCTTTATAAGGAGTTATTTATTAGTGGAATTCTTTGATTGCTTGCAAAGAGTACTGTACAATGGATTCTTCTGAGTGGCAGCTGATTTAACAGCCGAGGTCTAAAGATTTGCCCTTTTCAGAATACAGAATACGTTCTTTATATATTCAACCGATGTATTCTGTGAAAGTGGATTCTTCTAATTCACTGCATGTGTACAAAATGGAGGAATTGGCTGACTTGGGAGAATGCCAAAGTTTACAGATTAAGAAATAATCTAGAAGGGGGATTCAGGCAAGGACTGAGCAGTCTCACAGGCCCCAGAATATTTATTGGCTATTTAAGAAAGAGAGACAAATATACCATAATGTGTGTGTGTGTGTGTGTGTGTGTGTGAGAGAGAGAGAGAGAGAGAGAGAGAGAGAGAGAGAGAGAGAGAGAGAG
>JANHJO010009366.1:3922-14189 GCA_032468235.1 Pseudoxyrhopus heterurus
TGAATTGCTACTATTTTTTCAGTTTTCAGAAGAGAATGCAAGAAAAATGAAGGCAATCTACGGGGAGTTTTGTAGTCACCAGAAAGAAGCAGTTAGCCTTTTTAAAGAATTGCAGCAAAACAAAAAATTCCAGAACTTCATCAAAGTAAGTTGATAATATCTATCTCAGTTGCACAAAAGTTTATCTACTTTAGGAAAACTATTAACGTGAGAAATGGAGTAGCACATTAGCTTAGAATTCTAATAAATGGTTCAAAAATAGTTTTTCCACAAGGTGGCTCTTTTTTAGCGTAGTATGGCTGATAATTCTGACTCAGAATTGTAAGAATTGCAGCCAATGGATAATATCCTGTGCCACATAAAAGGCTTTCCATTTATACAAAACAGTTTTCTTACTTTTTACTTTTTGTTAAGATTTTCAAGGTGGAGAGTGATAAAACTCATTCAATTTTGTCCAATGTAAAAAAGCTATTGAATTTTTTTTAAGGCAGAGGAATTGGACATTGGGCATTGTACAAATAGAATAAAATGAACAAATAAATGAACATATAGCTCTTTTATGGAAATCGTCTTCTATTTTTAATAAAGTAATTATAGATACAATTATTTTCATTCCAAAACAGAGCTTATCATTAAAGCCTTATGAAATTTAAAAAAACTATCTTCAGTGTTTCTGATTATTTGAATAATTAAAAAAAACACAATTGCATTCATTGGTTTATTTGCTGTTGGCTTATTTGTACCTAGTTACAAATCAGGTAATAACCTATCCCATTCCAATGGGAGAGGTCCACAGTGGAAATAAAAAAGCTTTTTTTATTTATATAATATAACAATATACTTTGTTAGCATTTTATTTCTTTTATTGTTTCCTCTGAATGTTCAGACCACCTACAGGCTTTTGTGATTCATTGGAGTGAGGGACAGGCAACATCTAGGCAAAAAGGTCGAAGTGGCAATCACAGCAGCACAATTGAAGCCCAACCCTTTGTGTGGGTGTGCAGGATTGATAAACATATAAAAGAGATGGGTTTTTGATACTCTTGCTATTAGAGCCATCTTTACTTTTTTTTTTTTTTTTACCATCCCAGGTCATTTTCTTTGGCATTGTAGATAAGTTACTCAAAATTATTATAAAATTCCTTAGTCTTTTTCTTGCATCAGCCATATAACATTGCAAAATGAAGTGAATAATAGCTTAATATCAGATGGATTGAAGCAAGAAATAAAATATATAGAAGATTGTCTTCCATCACCCAAGCAGAGAGACTTTAAAATCTAAGCGACATTTCATATCTAGCAACCTTGAAGGCTGTATATTAAAAGTTAAATCTCTTCTTAAAGCTGCGGAATAGTAATCTTTTGGCCCGGCGTCGAGGAATCCCAGAATGCATTTTGCTAGTTACTCAAAGAATCACAAAGTACCCAGTTCTAGTAGAAAGAATATTACAGTATACCAAAGGTAAGCAATAATTTTCTACCTGCTTCATGAATAAATCTTATGGTGTGCTTAACTAACATCAAAGCATCAACATTATTTTAAAAATTTCCTATAAAAATACTTTTTACAAATTTCAGATTTTTCTTATTTTGCAAATAACTTATTTTACTATAAATGAAAATGAGATATGTTTCATATATTCGTTATTTATTTCTTTGTTAAATTTATTTGCCACCTATGTCACTGTGGGGCTTTTCTAGGTGGCTTACAGCAGTAAAAAGGAAGAACTGAAAAGAGTGTAAACAGAAGTAAAATAATAATAAAATAAACAATGAAATGGAACACAACAAGAATACATCGATATGATAACAAAAAGATGGACAGGTGGAGAGCAGAGAACAAGGGAGGGGAGGTGGAGTCTGCCATCAATCCATCAGTAAAATGTGCTCCTCTATTTTATTGTTTTTATTGGAGAATTACAACAAAGTAAACAGATTAAGCTCCTAATCTTGAAAAAAAATTATCTGATATATGGTAAAGTTTCTAGGATCTGAAGTAGTTGAAGTCCACATAGCCTGGGCATTTGGGTTGGGAAGTTTGTTATAGCTAATCAGTAGCCCAATGAGGGGCCTTTGTAACTCCCAGGTCCAGTAAAGAAAGGTGTAAGTAGAGGAGGAGATGGTAGGAAGAAAAAGAAGTGGAAGCAAGTCTAATTATGGTGTCAGGTTCTATACTCCAAGATCATGGTCCTACCAGAACAATGCAGCATTTGGTAATAATTGTCCTACCAGAACAATGCATCCATGTGGTAATACTAGGAGATTAATGTGGCAACACCATGGATGGTTCTTCTAAACCACAGGTGTCAAACTCGCTGTATCACATTGCCATCACGTGACATTTTGTGACAGTTTTTCCATTCGTGGTGCTGGGGTGGGCGTGGCCTGTGCGTGATACATCTGGCCCACAGGCCTCAGTTTGACGCCTCTGTTCTAAACATTAAATGAATTTTCAGATTTCTGCTTTTTAAAGCAGCAAAGCTTGTATTTTGATTTTAGAATTCTATGAGTCATGGACCATTCACAAAACAGATTTGAAAATAATGCCCTGGTTGTTTCTTATGAAAATCCATTCTAAATATTTAAGGAGAAGGGTTTGCTAACATTATGCGCCTCTTTGTTTTTATACAGAAGGAACAGAAGAACATCAAGATTTGTGTAGAGCCCTTAACCTTATCAAGGATATGATTGCAGCAGTTGATTTGCAAGTCAGTGAATATGAAAAGAAACAGAAGTTGCTGGAGATTCTTAGTAAAATTGAGAATAAAACATATACCAAACTGAAAAATGGACATGTTTTTAGGAAACAAGATTTGATCAAGAAACAGAGGACGCTTTTGTACGAAGGCTTAGTCTACTGGAAGACAGCTACAGGACGTTTCAAAGGTTATTGAAATTCAACTTCCTTGTATACTTTCAGTGGTGCATCATCTTCTGTACTTTTCTAAAGAAAGTTAGTTGCTAAAATATGAAAAATGTCTTAGAGTATAGATAGGATAGCAATATGTTCGTTAAGTTTATGGCCTTGGCATTTTCTCTCACTAATTTTCCCCACAGTTAAGTTTGTCTGAATCCTTTATTTCCTGTCATAAAAGTAAAAAATCAGTTGATCTGATTGTAACACACCCAACACTAGCAATCTGTTTTCCAATATAATATGAAATCACATTAGAACATTAAACTTGTTGAAATGTTAGGTGTAAAATTATATCTTCAAGTTAAATTTATTTTGTTAGCCTAACAAGTACACTGTAGTAACAAAAAAAGAAGCACAAAATTAAGAAAATAATAAAATCAAGTACACAAGTTAACTCTGATATAGCAAGCTTGTGTTCAAATTATGTCATCAAAATCATTCTAAATTAAGGTCTAACATAGATGGGCACTTAAAAGAATCACAGGCAGCTTCCCAGATAAGTCTGTTGCAGAGGGAAGTGTCCCCTTCTGAAAATTTCTCCCATCGCCACCTTGAATATTGAAGGACATCTGGGAAAGGGTCCAAGTAAAATTTTTAACAGATAGACAGACTGAAGCAAGTGAAATGAAGACTGAAGCAACTAGGTGAATTGGTTGTATTACCCTGACTCTAGTACAAATAATCATCATTTAGCAACTATAATTGGGACTGCTAAGTCAGTGATTAAGGGAACTGGTCGCTAAGCAAAGCCACAACAGATTATGATTTTACTTCAGCTTTCCTTTGCTTTACCAGCCTGTGTAGCTTGTCATTACGAGAATTGCTAATCATCAATCAACCGTGAACAGTAAAGTTTTTCATTATTATATCTGCAAATTCTCAGTAAATGAGGTAGTCACTAAATGAGGATTACCTTTATTAAAATATAAAACGTAAACCAAAAATTCTTAAAGTGAAGAAATATATTAATAACTATATTAGTTGGTATTGTTTCAAAGTACTGCTGGTGATAAATCTATGAATATCGCTTCATTGAATACAAACCATTGAGCTCTCGTCTGGAGCCTCAGAGGGAAGTGTTCCCACCTCATCAATTAGAACCTGTTTTCAGAGGATGTCCCATCCCAATCAGTGCACCTGGTGAATCTATGAATGTTATACTGTGATGTGAATGTTTTTAAAGAATTGAATTTATTTTCATTTGATTTGTTTGATATGATATGAATGATTGGTCTATAATAGCAATTTTCTTTTTTTTAAAGACATTTTAGCTCTGCTTCTAAATGATGTGATGTTGTTTTTACAAGAAAAAGATCAGAAGTATATATTTGCAGCTGTTGTAAGTATAAATGTTTAAAAACACTTCAAATGATCTTAATTGGGAAATTGTGTCTCTTATAAAAATAATAAATGTCGGGACCTTATTCAAGCAAAATTAAGCATTTTAGATGGCAATCTTGAATCTGTGTAAATTTGGATGAATTTGTGTTCAAGTCATTGAAAGAAAATAGATATTGAGTAGCAGATTTTCTCAAATCTCTAAAATGATAAATTAATTTGGAGATTCCCTTAATGATTCATACTAATGATTTCATAGTAGGTTAGGCAAAATGTAATTACACTCTTTACCAAATGGTGGGGGGCGTAACATTCCTGAGGTTGGTTGTATGGGTGGGCAGATTGCCAAGCATTTGAATTTTGTTCACATGACCGCACAGTGCTGCCTGACCATAACTTTGAAACCAAGTCATAAGAAGCTTTTGGAGGAATCTTTAATTACTTTAAACAGTTGATAGGCGACTAGTCATAAGTTGAGGTTAATTTGTAACTTTCCTTAAATTGCAGTTTATATATTGTAGTGTGTAGGAGGTAACAAACCCATACATGTTAAATATTATTCCAGATAATATAATGGATAGTTATTAAATGCAGGACAGACTGAGAAATATTTAGACACAATGCACCTTAGAAACTGTATAGAAGAACAAAAGAAAGCTACAATACACCAATTATTTAAGAGGAAACAAAAGGAGCAATACAGATGTTAAAATTCAATAACCAGGACCAGGTGGGCTTTTAATGTATTATAAGACTTTTCATGAAATTCTGATTAAGCCATTAACTTAGGTAATGAGTGAGATTCAACAATGTCAAGCATTTTCATCCTCCTGCTTTAATTTCTGTGTTATTCTGTGAGGAATATTACAGGCTGTTCAGAGTCATACAGACCTGTTTTTCTACTTAATACACACAACAAACAAGCTTTTCAACAGCAATATTTGCAAAAAAGACTAATAAATTTCTAATTGAATTGATACATTCTGATCAGGCTGGATTTTTCCTGACATGACGGATAATGCTTTGTAAATGCATTTTGAATGATGTTTAGTGAAAGGACAAGCTTGCGCCTGCTCACATTATTTACCTTTGTTCACAAAAAAAGATACAACAAAATAATGTTTCCAGAAATAGCTGACATAGTGTTATATTGAAATGATTTAATTAGATGGTCACTCAGATCCTTCTACTCAGAATATACTGTCGTCATCATCATCATCTTTTAATGACCCCATAATCCCTTGTGGGGTGAAGTCTGGCAACAGAATGGAGCTGAGTGTTTTACTGGCCAGATTCCCGCCCTGTTGCCAGTGCAGAGTTTTGTTCAGCAGATATATTCTCATTCTGCCCAGAGAGAGAAATATCTGCTTCTACCTAGGATGAACTCATAACCACCTGATCATGAGACGAGAGCTCCACCCCTAGGCCACTGCAACCACTCACTCAGAATATTCTGTGATTTGTGTTTTTCTGTGATCTGTATAGGACCAGAAGCCTGCTGTTATAGCTCTTCAGAAACTTATTGTCAGAGAGGTAGCCAATGAAGAGAGAGGGATGTTCTTGATCAGTGCATCCTCCACAGGACCTGAGATGTATGAAATTCATACTAGTTCCAAAGAGGAACGCAGTCACTGGATGAGGCAAATTCAAGAAGCAGTGGAAAGGTACACACTGGAACATTGGTTGCCGCTTGCTAACTCTTTCTTTATTTTAATGTAAAAATTCTCCTTAAAAATGTTTGTTAATTACATCCTACTAAAATAACTAACATGTGACAAATCTTGGAAACATATAAAAATTTGAAGATTCTGAGATTTGATCTAATGGACTCATACTGCTTCTTGCCTTTAGCAGTGTCTGTTATAAAATGAAATCATATGTCTTCCCAGATCAGGCTATTTGGGATAGTTAAATGGCAGTATGAATTGGGATCTGACTTGCAAAGAAACTTTTCTGCTAGGGAGGAAAAGCACCATCTTTGTTGCAGTTTAGCATGTCATTTATGATGTCACATCTAGCCTGATTTTTAAAGTAGATGGTGGCCAACTGCTTAAATGCAATCTTTCATCAAATTATAAATATCCCTACAATAACCCCTTTAAATTAACCCTATTAAATTAGTATGACTGAAGCTGACTTTTCCAAATGGATTCCTGTATATAATGCCTTATGAAAAAATATAAGATCGCTTTAATCTGTTTTGCTTATATGGTATCCCTGAAGCTGTCCGGAAGAAGAAGGCAAAATAGGTGATTCTGATGAGGACCGAAAAATAACTGAAGCCAGAGCGGCCAAAATTCAAAAATGTCAAGGTATGGTGTAATGTTTTCTGGCACTTTAAAACTAATACATTCATCCATTAGAGTGGACATAGTCTTAAGAAAGAATGTCCCTTCCTCCATTAGACATTTTATAAGCATGTCTGTGTATTAGGATTTCCTACCCAGCACTGTTTCCTCATTGTGAACTAACTATAATGAGTATGTGGTTGCTTCACTAGGGCTGAGATTGCATGCAACTCATAATAGAAATACCAAATTTTAAAATGAAAATAATAATGTGGATAATTATGGTTCCAGCATAAATAAGTAATAATTACAATTGCACATCTTTTAATCTTAATAGTACATGATTTTTTTGGTATAGTACTCTTGAATAATCAAGACCAGCAGATATGTAACTACTTAGAAGAGAAGCTTAATATCTATGCAAAGCTTGGAAATATGAGTGGTTTTGATGAAGTTCATGCGGAACCACACCTACTTATTAAACCCGACTCTGGAGAAACTCCTCAAGTGGCCTCGCTTCTTGCGGCAGCTCTCAAAGAAGGTAAGTCTGTGTCTACATATAAAGTATTTTCCCCAAGGACATCTCCCACCCCCCATCCCCCCGCCTGTTGTCACACTTCTTAGTATTTTAATTAATTTCAGGTTTAAAAAGTTTGAAAGCAGGCATTCAGAATGCTTCCCAAAAGTGATCATAGTAGCTCCAAGGTACTTCTAACTTTCTAACTTCACTAACTTTTTGAGTGGGGACTTCCAAAGTCACTGAGAAATACGTGAACACAGACTGTCTCGTTCTGAATGAGCTAGGCACTATGGAAAAATCGTATGGTTTTCTTTAAACTCTATTGTATGGAACTCTTAAAAGGATTTTTTTTAATTAACTAACTAGGAAACCCTGTAAGTGACTGTAGGCCTGTGGTGGGGAAACCAGTTTGGGCTTTGACTACTGCATTACTCTCCATGGCTTTCTGTCTGAAATTCAGAACCTATAGGCTCCATGTGCCTCTGACCTTCTTTTGAGCCCCTTCAAAAAAGGGAACAAAATTAAAAAGACTTATTAAACCTTTTAATTTGTGCACCTAAAAGAAAGAACAGAAAGAAAGTATTCCAAATTATGGTTTATTTATGTGATAGTAAAATATTATTTTACCATTATGCCCTTGGATACTGAAAATAATACTCAACAAAAACCAAGATTAACCTTGAGATACCTGATTTACTCAAACTAAGAAATTAAACCTTTTCCCCCCTCAAATTTACATCTTTGGTGGTGCATCCTCTAACAAGGACATGTCCTAACCAATAAAAGATGCACTTCTCTTCCTTTGGATTGCATTTATGTTGAAATTATAAATTAGGATAATTTTCATAAGGACCTCTAAATATTTTAGATGATGGCACATTTACTCATATTGATAAACTGGTGGTTCATTCTCTTTTTTTCTTAAAAAAAAAACTTGTACATTGTGGATTTTCATTCTATTTTCTTCTAGAAACAGTCTACGTTTCATACTTCATATATCTGCTACAAGCCCAGCTGGGTGTTCTAATGTACATTTATCTTTTGATTACCTGAAAATTATTAGTCTTCTTGAAAGTCTTGTTTAATTATAGATGACAGAAAATAATATTTCCAAGACACTTTAATTATTACATTTACTTCAAAAAATAGGCATGATAGTCTCTCCTGGCTTTGTAACGTCGTCTCATTAATAGGAGGTAACCTAGAAAGCAGTTGCTTTGAATCAGTTACAGGACTTCTTTGATATTTACACCTGCCAAATTCAGGATCTCAAATCCTAACAATGCATGTTCAAATTTCCTACTTTGATATGAAATTGGGTGAGCTCAGAGTTCATCAGAAAGTATCTTGTTGTTCCTACTGGAACCTACACCTTGCCTTCCAGTCATTGCACAGGAGGCCTTCCAATGGGAATGGATGGTCATGGTTTCCAGGGCTTTCCCTCCTGAAGGCAAGGTGGCTTGGTTTAGTCAACAAGTAAAGATTTGTCTTATCACTCCCTTTTTTGAATGTGTTATTTATATTTTAAGAACTTTGAATGTTTAAACATTTCTAGGTGTTTAATGGTTGACATGTTAATATTACATGGTTAAATTTTAATAATTAAAAATATATATACTGAACTGAGTCAGTTGAACTTTATTCGCTGTGATGAGATTGTGATGAAGATTGTACATTACCAGTAGACCTGATGTCCTTCCCCAAAGAGAAGTTTTTAATAGATTTTGTATCTCTTATAAATCATGCATTACAAGGATCGCTTAGAGGTGGGAGAAACTTCTAATGTAATTTACCAGATTCCCTGCATGGATTGTCTCGGGGACTATGTAGGACAGATAGGGAGGAAGCTAAGCATCAGAATATGAGAACACAAGTGAGCAGTTAAATGAGACCAAAACTCATTGATAGTCTCACATTGCAATGAACAAGGACATATATTCAATTTTGCAGCTACTTAGATTGTTGGCCAAGCAGGGACAAAAATAGCTAGGGAAATGATTGAAGCCTGGGAAATTGGCCCCTTGTCAGTCACCAGGAGTGCTGATTTACCACCAGTTTGCTAGATATTTAGAAGCCAAGGGCATGGCAGCACAAGGAAACTATCAATCAATGACTTAATAGCCAGCTATCAAGACCCCAGTTAACAACTAAAAGTCACACACAACCAGGCCACCACATAAATATATGCATAGACAAGCTGAGAGCCCACATTCTGAAGAGAGAGAAGCTGCCTTAGAATGGACTCCAACACAAGTCTGAAAGCTTGGAAGACTAAAATACACTATTAGATGTAGCTAAAGTTTGACATGTTATATATACTATATTATATCTAATTGGTTAATCACCATCGTATGTATATCAATGATATACATACGACTGATACTTATGGGCTGATCATTAACCACAATAAAAATCTTCTCCTTCTTTCTCCTTCTTTCTTATAAGTGATATAAGAATTACTGTTTACTTCGTAAATACAATAAACACCTAAATGTTTGCTTTTGTTGCAGCGGAAAACCTTCATACTACAGTAGCATTATTGCAAACGAAAGACACAAACTACTCAAAGGAAGAGAGTATTGGTGACTCATGTTTGACAAATCTTAGTGAAACTGAAGAATGCGAATCTTTCACTGATTGTTAGTAAGAGCTAATATTTTTAATCATCCACAGCTTAGATATATTTACCATGATTGTTTCAAAATACGAAAATATAAAAAATCTAATACAATATACAAAGATACTCCTAGAAGAATTAGGTATGTCACTGGTACTTGCATTCCTGACATAAATGTTTCAATCAGGTATGTGCTAATATGAAGCCCTATAAACTGTGAATGGATTTAGTCAACTCAATCCTTATTATTGCAAAAATTGAGAAATTCTTAATCTGAGACAATGATTGAATGGTTTGTATGCCATGTTTATTCGTATGCTTGGGGATTACTTGAAAAAAATAAATTTGGCCTTGAAGTCTTAAACATATTTGCTGTATTGATATTGCATTTATTTTTCTATCACAAAAAGGGAACTTGCATTTCTGTATTATAGCAACACCCCATTGGAAAAAAAGTAAAACAAAGGTATAATTTGTTTGATTTCTAAGATGAGAATGGAAGCATTAACTTTATAGATTTTGAAAGCAAGTAAAGTAGGTCTTCAAAACTTAGACCTTCCACATAACTACAGTGATAATTGATGGTT
>JANHJO010009367.1:0-14989 GCA_032468235.1 Pseudoxyrhopus heterurus
ATAGATAGATAGATAGATAGATAGATAGATAGATAGATAGATAGATAGATAGATAGAGATAGATAGATAGATAGATAAGATAAGATAGGCAGGCAGGCAGGCAGGCAGGCAGGCAGGCAGGCAGGCAGACAGACAGACAGACAGACAGACAGACAGACATATAGACAGACAGATAATGGGCTGAGAAGCCCTTAATTTTTGGTGGAAAGAGCATCTGACATTTGTCCTTGTAATTCTAATGAGCTAGTCTGCTTTCGGGCCCTTCTGACCTTGCCTGATCTAACTTTCCGCACCACAACATGAGGAGCTAGTGTACTGTATTGAACCTTGCAAATCTGGAAATCAGCTTTCACCAAATAAATCAATGGCTATTAACTGTTAAGAAGAAACTTAAAATAATTGCCTCTGGAGAGAATGGGGAATGAAAATAAGCCCAAACCTGCTTATTGACCCTGATGGGAGATTGAAATGCCATGCATGGAAAATATATTCTCTCATCAACTTTTCTTGAATTGCATTATTAGCAACTAATGTTTTCATTAATAGAATCCCAGTAACAACAAGTCAAGTTTCAGCCTTCCGTACAGATATCTTAGGTGAGCCAGTGGGAAGCCTGCCACACAACTCCTATTAACATTAATTGGGAGCAGAACATTTAGAAACTGAACTGAATATTAATGCCTTAGTGAGGACATAAATAATGTTTCACATCTTTAAGTGTCACCAATTCATTCCAGGAGGAAAATACCTTGGCCTATATTGAACCTGAAAATAAATCAAATTTCCTTCTAGAATATACACAGCATATGTAGTGAAAAGATGTCTTGCCATTAGGTTATTACAGATTTTGTACAGAACAACATGATTGTAATTGATAAGAAAACAAAACAAAGCACCAAAATACTACCTTGCTGCTTACCCTACTAATTAAGGGCTTTGTTTACATTGGAAAAGTGACAATTACATACTATTCTTGTTGTTTGGTTTTATTCTGATTTTTGCAACCTGGTTTACAAAACAAAGAAATCAACATCTGTAAATCTCTGGCAGAAATCCTTGCACTGTATCTGCGTTTACAGAGAGTTCTGGTTGTACTATATATTCAAGCAGTATTCAATGCTTTTTGATCCGTGGCCTTTAATCAGCCCTAGAGCCAGACAGATTCTTTTAACTCTTTTGTTAAGAGGTTTGCTGAAATATTGGTGGCCAATTTAATAGACATTAAGTCTATTAGGCTCTGTTCCAAAACATTTACTTATGTAATTTTGTTTGAAATTCAATACAGTGTCATTTCCACACCTTCATTAGTTCTAGTTTTGTCATACTGCAGTCTAAGCATACCACATCTGCTGGTGCAGTGAGGTGTCACATTGGCTCTAGGATTCAGGCACATTTAATTGCCAGTTGCATCTTGAGCTAAGCTGAGCTCAATCAAGCAATTTCACTTTTGTTTTCACTGAGAGAACAGCAGATACATTCATCCTGTGAAAACAAAAATAAGTAGCATCAAGGACTGAGCACATTCTCTTTCAAAAACAAAAGCCCGTGGATTTCTTTTTCTTAGTCCAAGTTAAAATTCACCCATGTGTGAACGTCTTCTCAGATGTTGGAATATAAATTATTTTATTTCATTTGCTTAATCTCACATTTATCTATATTTGTTTCTTTGTTCCACCTAGGTACGCTGTGCTCAATTCCAAGTCTGCATTTGGTTACCTTACAGTTTCTACTGTACAAGAATTTGTTTAATCAACAAATTGAATAAATTGGTCTCAATGGACTTTCTATTTCGCTGAACATATTCAGTCAGATTCAAGCTTTTTCATAATTGAAATAATACCATAACATTTAGTGGAATTTAACAATTGATTTATGTTGATTTATCTCATTTAAGTTCCTGAAAAAAGTCAGTATATTGTGCTAGTCCTCCCCCTCAAAAAAAACCCTACAAATATAAACACAAAAATAAAGCAACCTGAACAATAATGATACTCAATAACACAAAGTTCATTTAAAACGGTACTTTAAAAGGCTATCTGATCCTGCAGCAGTTGTTCCTTTGCAAATGCATGGGTGAAGAACATAGGCCAAGGGTTATTCCAAGAAGTATAGTGTAGATCATCCATACATTCCTTGACACATAGTTGTATACAGTTAGTTTTCATTAAATTAAGCTAATTGGGATTGGAAACTCCATCATTAAGTGATGCTGTTGTAAATTGGCAAACCATGTCAATGACAGGTAGACCTGACTGCTGTAGTTAAGTGCAGACCACATGGTTTTTGAAGTGAGAGCTTCGCAGGACTGTGACTTCCAATTTCCTGCTGGCTTCTCCATTTGACTCTGCAGGAATGGTTACAAAGGGAAGATCACAAATTGAGATCATGTGACTGGAGGAATGCTGTGATCGCTATAACTATGAAGTCCAGTTCTGACTGCCACTCGTTAAATAATGACCACATGTAGCTGAAGTCTGAAATTATGAGTACTTTATTCCCAGCTATTGTATTATGAGCCAAAATACAGATTGGCTTCACTTTGTCTTCCAAGATGATATTAGACAAGATGATTTTTTTAAAATAAAAAAGTTAGTCTTAAACTACCTGAAAACTAAGGTATGTCCAGGAGTATGAAGATAGCCTTGAGGAAAATGTTAATCTGTTGTAACCCAGAAAAAAAGAAGGAATGAGAAACAAGCTCAGAATTGTCCCACCTTGATTCCCTTCAACAGGGAGAGAAGGAGAAATGTTACCAGTGCTTTCGAGATTCTGTTAATATAACCTATATTAAGATATAATCAATATATTTAGTATTTCTTAAGAAGTCTGTTTCCTGTTCTGGTCTACCTCAAAGGCTGACTGTATGGATTATTGAGAGTGGATTATCGTGGACCACGTAGACCTGAAACTGGTACATCAATTAAAGCTTGTCATAAATTCCCTTTGCCTCTCGGAATAGATTGAAATCAAGGAGATTCTCCAAATTATTCCCCATTTCTTTGCAGAAAGTGCTACATTGTTCAGAACAGTCCACCTCCCTAGTTTATGGTCCTGAGGTTCACTTCTCCACAACAACTTTATCTTATATGGATTCAGCGTCAATTATTCCTAAATATCTGAAGTTCCATTCATTTCAAAAGACCTAGTCTAAGTCTGGATTCCACTCAACATAATATTTAAAAAGATAACTTTTTGCCCCTTGATTTCTATAATTGATCAAATGAGAATTTTAAAACTTCATAGAGTTATAGAGGTTCACACACACACACACACGTCTGTATGTATGTACATACGTATGTATATATCTGCAATATGCACTATTTATCCACACAAAAAAAATTCCTGAAATCTTTTTAGAAATTTTCCAACTTAAACTGTGAGCACGAAATAGAGTAGCATGTGAACCAGTGCCAGATTGAAAAGGGGGAAATATACTCAAATCATAATCTAGGTTTTGTCTGGCTTATCCTTTTAACAGATCCTATGTCCTTTCAAATACCCAGATCTAATACAGATTAAATTATTATTGGTGTTTGGTTCCCCCTAGAGCCATTTCTATATCTGGGACTATACATTCCTAGATAGCTTTGCACATTTACATGCTTGTCTGTTTTGATAACTGATACATTGATTTGTTTATACTATGAAGAACTCATAGTATCCCATGGGTGTGCAGTAAACAGAAAGTATCTGTTGAAATTGTTGCCCTATTCATATCAATTTTGGGGAGCGATGAGAACAAATATCAAGTGCAAACAAAGAATGCTGGAAAACATTGCATCGATAAACGGACAAGGCCGAGATATAGCCTAAATTGTCTAGCCCTTCTCATTAGCACTCTGGGTTTCGCTCAACTAATTTTTAGCGCTTACCCTGAGTCTGCAAGAGCAAGCAGCGAAAGCACATTCTTAGCCAAGCGGCAGGAACTATTTTGTAAATGAGACTCCTGTTTCCCACAGAATGAACAGAATTCATCCTATACACTGAGCATTCACGAGATTAGGAACTGTACAAGCAGGAGCTTGTTTTGCAAACAAGAGTCAGTCACAGGGCAGCCAGCTCCAATTGGCTGATTGGCCAGAATGCTAGCTAAAGCTGAAGCAAGCCCTGAAGAAAATAAATTAACAGAAGGATATGTGAAAAACTTTGCCGTACTGTGCCAAAGCCATTACAATAATCCCAAACTAGCTCTGCCAATTTGATGTTCAATATTTTCTAGCTTATCAGTTCTAACGATGGATTGGATCGTCCTTTGCATTAACACAAGCAAATCCCAATGTTCCCTACTAACCTCTGTACAAACTGGCAAAGAAAGTGGTTTGCAGAAAGACGTGGTGGCTTTGATAAAAGAATATTGCAATTTATACGCAGGGGTGTATTTCATGTCTTTATAAAATAATCAGAAAGGAAAAAGGGAAGAGGAGCTGGCATTTTCCATCTCAACCCCATTTATTTCAAATCCTTACACAAAAGCCCTGCAATAATGATGCCTGAAGAAACCAGTCTTTACAGATTCCATCTGAAGTGAATTGTTTATTATCCACAAGGTTTTTTTTTATTTCCCAAATAATCTGAAATGTGTATTTAAGGATCAAAAATATCAAAAACTACAGAATTCTATGGTGGTGGTGATGAGGATGAGGATGACGACAACAGCTGGGCCATGTAGAAATTGGGTGAAACAGATTTATAAGTGAATAGACACTTGCCAATTCCTATCCTCAAAGCTAGAAAAACAAACAAACAAAAAGGCTGAGCATCTGAGTAGCCCATACTATATAGCTATAAGGTTAATACATTACAACATCGTGGAAGCTGACATAGAAAATCAAGTCTAATACGACAGATTTTCCTATCATTTCAAGAAGTAGAAACTGCAGAATGTAGTTGGTGGCTCCTTTTATGGAGATATCCGAACCAGATTCACCCTATTTTTTATTAATAGATAGCAATAGATACCACTTGGACTTATATAGCATTTCACAGTTCTTTACAGCCCTCTCTAAGTGCTTATAGAGTCAGCATATTGGCCCCAACAATCTGGGCCCTCATTTTACCCACCTCAGAAGGATGGAAGTCAATCTTGAACTGGTCAGGAACAAACTGCTGGCAATTGGCAGAATTAGCCTGCAATACTGCATTCTAACCACTGTGCTACAACAGCGTGATGGTGTGAGTGATGGCCTAAGTGATATCCTGGTTACTCAGATTCAGCCTATGCCCAGATGCCAATCATAGTTTAACTGCCTTCTGTTACAGTGCATATAGCTAGGTTTTGGATTATACTTGATATAATTTTAGTGTCTATGTTATATAAGTTAATAGAGGCTGCATCACAGACTTTACACATAGACATTAGTTAGGTTGCATTCAAGCTGTCTCAAGCAGAAGCTAGTCAATATTTGTTTATTTATTCATTTATTTATTCCATTTTTATAGCCACCCAACTCAACCAAGTGACTCTTGGTATATGTTAAATAGCTCAAGAAATAAACCATTGAGAAGCCTGAAGAAAGCAGTCTACCTCTTCTCCTTTGCATGCACACGTTATCCTGTCATTAACACCACTATCTTCATTCAAAAGGTCCTGCTATGATCCAAGGCCAACCATCAGAACACACATTCCTTTTAGAACACACCACAAACACAGAAATTCATGTGTTAGGCAAGATATTGAATATATTCATTGTAGAAAGAGCACTGAGTTGAAAAATAAGTCCAGGGAAATAAAATATTTAGCCCTTGGGACTTCAGCTGGTACTACTCATTCTTACCATGATCCATAGTGACACTGGATAAACACAAATATGTTGCATGCACTTGCATTTGTTGTTGCAGGGGTCAGTGTCTAATAGGTTCCCCCAATTAGTCCTGGGCAATTAGAAAATAGAAATGTGAAGATTAAACATCTGCTAAACCAGCTGTTCTTTAACTGCACAGTGCTATTTGTCTGTAAAGCCATAACAAGCTGATTACTGCAAACAAGTTCTCTACCACAATCAAAAACCAAGTTATTTCTCACAGCGCTGTACATTCATAACAGCAGGAACTAGAAACCGATATTGTGAATCAATTTTTTTTCCTGTTGCTGGAGACAGCTGATTATAAAATATCACTACAAGAAGGCTTGGCATCTCGAGCGTTTTTTGCAATAGCAACGAAACACCAGTATCTAGTCTGACAGAGCCTGCTGACAAATTGACACCTTCTTTCAAAAGAAAGCAAATACTCTTCAGATGTATGCATGATGGTAGCAAGTCCAAAAGAATATAGGAGTTCTTTTTAAAAAAAAAACCTTCATAAAATAAAATTGCAATATCATTTGATATACTTTTAGTATAATATAAGAATATTTTGTTAGGATTTACTTTTCTAGCCAAGCAAATTTTATTAAGTTTACGATTCACCTATAGGTAATCCCAGGGTTTTTTTTAAAATGTTTTTATGTTTCTGCCATGCAATGATCTGCTAACTCTTCACAGAGTCTTCTCCTGTGAAGAAACTCACCTTCAGAAACAAGAAGTAAAGGCAGAGAGACGATCCTTTTTTAAGATGGAAATCTTCCTATATTTTTATGAACTAACCATGCTATGACTTTGACTGGGGTCTAAAAAGTCATGACAATAAAGTCTCAGATTTTATTTTATTTTATTTATACAGAGGCCACCATCATACAGAAGTTAAGTTAGCCAAGAAAATAATTTCACACATAAGGAGGATAGGAAGTATGCTGAATCCTGTCTCTTCCCTGCTGCTTATTCGGAGTTTGACATTGGGAATGAAATAAAATACAATAGGAAAAAAACCACGACCTGGAAAAGCATGATAATTTATTGTAGTAAGGAATAAGGACAAGGTGGAGAGCTTGTATTAAATCATTAATGTTAAGGATTAATATGGAAGTCTTCCCGACAAAATGTGCACATAGTGAACATTGACTAATGCTACGAATAAATTGAAAATAAACAGTGTCAAACATCCATCACTGGTGTTATTTCAGCCCACATCAGCAAAATAAGCAGACCGGGATTATGTATGGTTTTTTCAGGCTTTTGTATGTGTGTGTGTGTGTCTCTGGGCTCATTACTATGTCCTCCTAACCATGGCACAAAGATGCTGACCATACTTAAGGGACAGGTCTTTGTGATTCTGCCTTCATTTTATCCCCAACTTGTCATGAAGGCAGCTTACATTTATCTTTAGCAAAGATAAAAAGTCTTGCCATTAACATGATCTTCAGTGATGCTAGTGATGATATGTTGGGATTTGCTAGATGCTTCTCCAAGATGATATGGGGATGGTTCCTCTCTTTTTCTTTTGAACTACAGGTTTTAAAACTATAGAAAAAAATAACAATAACTGCATGATGCACTATATGACCTGACTCTTAAAGCCAAACAGGCAAAAGATTTGCAAGCTCTAGTACTGAGAATCAAAGAGAACAATGAAGAAAAAGGGAATAAATTAAATATAGAGAAGACCAAACTGATGACAACAGATAGGACATCCAGCCTTACAACTGACAATGAAGATGTTGAAGCAGTGAATAGCTTCTTCCTTCAAGATACACTATCAACAGTAAAGGAACAAACAGTCAAGAAATATGCCACAGACTAGCCCTTGGTAAAGAAGCTATGAAAGCCTTGAAAAAGATATTCAAATGTTGTGATGTGTTATACCTACTAAGGTCAGAATCATGCAAGCCATGGTATTCCCTATGATTATAATGGAAGCAAAAGTTAAAGAAGCACTATAGGATGAATATTGACAACTTTGAAAGTTGGTGTTGGAGAAGACTCCTGAGAATAGCATGGACAGTCAAGAAAACAAATCAAATCAAACAAAACAAATGTCTATGGGGATTCTCAGTCATCCGGGTCATGGTTGTCCCAAAGGTGCTTTTTCAAGAGGCAACTGGACTTTCTGGTTTTTTTTGAAGACATTTCGCTTCTCATCCAAGAAGCTTCTTCAGCTCTGCTGAAGGAGAATTCTCTGAAGAAGCTTCTTGGATGAGAAGTGAAACGTCTTCAAAGAAAAAACAGAAAGCCCAGTTGCCTCTTGAAAAAGCACCTTTGGGACAAACAAAACAAATATTGTCAAAGAAATCAACCCAGAGTTCTGGGGGCACAAATGATGGGATCAAATTATCCTAATTCAGACACATTATATGAAGACCTAGTTCTCTGGAGAAGGTTCTAATGCTGGGAAAAGGTGAATGGAAAAAGAAAAAGAGGACGATCAGCAATGGAGGGAACTCAGTTACAACAATGATGAGCACAGCAAAGGACAAGTTAGGGATAGATGGAGAAAATCTCTCTATGGATTTGCTAAGTCAACACTGACTTCATGCCATATAATCAATAAATCAATTGCTCTCTTCAATGTGAAATGGACCAAGATTGGGGACAAGGTTCATTTTGACAGATGGCTAGTCTGTTTGGTTGCTAGGAGTCAAAAAAAACAACTTGATGGCATATAATCAATTTTCCATTGCCTCAAGAACCAGAGGAAAGTGACTATGATCCCTTCTGCCTTAGTCTTTTGTAAGCACACTTCTTGCCAACAATATAGAAGTACTTTGCCGTTACCGTCTTCCAAGATATTACGTCAGTTTCCCAGGTTAGCCTAATGACCGAGGATTTCCTGTGATCCAATTGTTGTCCAGGCCTGATCATACGTAGCTTTTTCATAACAACCAAAGTTGCTTAACTTCTGCCATCCAAAGCTGGAGAGGCTGTGGCAGGCACAACAAATCAAAACACCACTAGACATTTCTCTGTCATTCACTCTCTATAAAACTACGGTATATACATTTTTTGTTCTTCAAAAAGCGTTTAATTTTTATTAATTCAAAGAAAGGAAGGAACATCAAGATAAAGATGAGGCAACCTCTGAAGGTATTCAGAGTAAATAAATTCTGGTTGTTTTTAAATGACTTACAGCAACTTATAAACATCTCTTTTGGAAGGATATATGTTGATATTTCTCCAAAATATATCAATATCAAGAAAATGTTGCTCTCCACACCTGCTGGAGAAAGCTTCTCATTCTACTATTTTTTTCCTCACTTTCCAGTCTGCAAAATGTACTTCTATAATGCATCAGAGAGCGAGAGAGAGTCCATATGTTACTATAGGGAGAAATAGACTAGTCTCTATCATTGGAAGCAAGGAGCTTTTACCATCTTTCAAGATTTTCAGTTACTTACATGCCATCATCATGCCACCAATTTTTCTGAACAAGAAGCGAACTGTTTAAACAAGTATTCCTTATAAACTCACACGTTCCAAATATCATTAGATCACTTAGTTCACAAATAGTATAATGCAGTATAAGTAAATGGGGTGCCTAAAGGCAAACCTATCATACTTTGTCAGCAATTGTGCAATGGAACAATAAAACATAACTGAATGGTTTAGGCCATATGAAAAGCATGCACGCCTACACTCCCATAGTATAAATGTGAGTTACAACTGTCCTCAGGGCACAATATAAATTATAAAGAAGCATGAAAATCTCTCTCTCTCTCCCTTGCTGTCACTTGTGCTTTTTAAAAAGAAACCATTGTGCTGAAGGTAAGCCAAAATATTCTTTTGCCAAGTGACATAAGAACACTTAGCTTAAGTCCATTTCCATTTAAGTATGAAATAGAAAGAATATTCAGTCAGAGGAAGCAATATATATTTTAATCACTGAAACCTAACATTTATTTCCTTGTGTTTGGCAACTGGATCGATTACTATTAAGAAAGAAAAGTCATTTATAATGGAAGGACTATTACAATAAGTCATCAAAGCAAACCTAACACAACATATGTCTTTAAATAAAGTATAAATATAATGTAACATAATAAATATAATAGCCTACTCATTGTGAAAAAAATAAGCATGTGCTTAAATCTCTGACTGAAGCCAATAAGGCTTTGATAGTTTCTCCAAAAACTCAGAATGCAGTAGATTTCACATCACAGTAGGAAATAAATATTGACTCTAGAAAGTCAATCCCTCATTCAATAGCAACAGAAGTTCCCAGACATAATATGGATGGATACTTTATAGCAGAAAAATGAAATTATATTCATGGAAGATGTATCTGCTGCACAACAAAGAAATAAATCCTAACGTCTTGGATCTGTTTTACATAACTGTTCTCTGTATGGCCTGATAATCACTGGATCCCATCTTATTAGCTTATCACAATGTCACAAATAATTAGGCACTATATAAGAAACCCCATTCAACTAATGGTAATTTATACTTTTTAAAATTCTTTTACTTTATAGTTTTTAACTCAGAGGTCATGTCTGGTTGTCCTACTAGCTTGTTATAGAATAGAATAACAGAGTTGGAAGGGACCTTAGAGGTCTTCTAGTCCAACCCCCTGCTTAGGCAGGAAACCCTATACCAGGAGTGTCAAACTCAATTTCATTGAGGGCCGCATCAGAGCTGTGGTTGACCTCGGGGATGTGTGTGGCCAACTGGGTGGGTGTGGCCAGCTTTACACCACTCCCCAAACTGCTGGCATGTTTCCTCTTCACATTGGGTAGAGCGGGTCGAAGCTATGCAAAATGTGCGTGCGATGTGAACCGGTAGTTACACCAGTTGAAACCCACCCCTACTTAAGAGTCCAAAATGCAAGGAAAAGTTTTTAACCCAACAATTTCTACTTGAGCGTGCAGTCAATATATGCAATTAATTTGCAAAACCAGTACTCTGCATATTTTGGATTATAAAAGCAAATATGTCAAGCAATATGTTTCAAAAGTAATATGAAATCAATTGCTGTACAGTGACAAGTATATCCATGATAATAGTAGCAGCTGTTATGGTTTTTTCAGTTTATATCCAAATTCACTATATAGATTATTCATGTAAATAAATTCTTAAAAGAATCTGAAAGAAAAAAGACAAGTGATATTTAAGCTTGTAGCAATTTCTGATGTGTTCAAGAACATACAGCTAAGAATCATTTATTTCCCAACAGTACCCTAAAAAATTATACCACCCCTGAGGCACTACATATCTGCAGATGATGAACTGTTCAACTTTCCTTCCTTCTTCTTCCTTGAGTTTGACAGCAAAATATGTTCTAAAATTCTGAATTAATTAAACATTTCTACTTGTATATATAATTGCAGAAGACTGTTAGCAAGTTCTGATGTCTCAAATTGGATTCAATCCTACTTGTTTTCTGGCCTTCAGAAGTTCTATGCATGGGGTTCTTTTCACTCTGATCCAGAGAATGAGTGTAATTCAGAGAAAGTTTGGTGATTCCCAGAGATCTGGATTTGGTTCTTGAAGCAGAATAGAGAGTCCTCTCTTCATAGACAAGATCAAGTCCAGATCTATTCAGATTAGATATTAATCTGAAATTACATTAAAAATCAGATCTTTGGAGGAAATGTATGGTCTTCATTAAAATATGTATAGATATACAAAATATATCAGTAGCAGCATCATTTCCCAAAAAATGTTGACATGGGAAAAGCACAAGAAGTCTGATTCCATTTGATTATTCATGAAAAAAATTATTTTGCAAACTGAATAATCTATGAACAATCCAATGGCTATTAAAGGTTAGATATGCTTCAAGTAGAATAAAATAACTAGGGTTCTACTCTACAGCTTTTCAAGCAGACTTCCACTTATCTTTCAAATATGTTTAGCCTATCCATCCCACATCCCCCTCTTTTCCCATATTAATATTGTTGTATAAAATGGTATGAATTTATGTTTGTCTCATTTAGAATACTGACCATGGCAATACACAAATGTTATTGTTGATGGTATTTATATCATCAATCACACACAAAAAGCAATAATAAAATATGTTAAACTATGTGACTTGAACAATAGATTATATCCAAATCCTTCAAAAATGCTTGGCAACAAGAGGTAGAACTTGGGCAATTGAAGGTCACAAAACAAATGATGATGCATCACTCAAGAGTGGGTGTTGATTTTAGTAGTGGATTTTTAAGTTTAAGGGGAGGGTTGGGGTTAAATTTTTATTTTAGATTATAAGCTACAATATTGTTAGGCTCCCAAAACTAAGAAAGACACAGAGTTATTTCTGAGTAGTTTCCTTTATTGTTCTTTACTTACAGAATCTTGCCAAAGGAAAGCAATTATTTGCATCATTAAAGATATATCCTTCTACAGAGGAGCTGACTTGACCCTCTTCCTCCCAACCAAACATACCTAAACTTCATTGTCTCTTATTCCTCTGGAATGCATTCCCTCCCTCCTTGGAATCCTGACTACATTCCACCACAAATATTCAAATCAGTAAGAAACTATGCTGTCATGTTTCCAGCAATGTTGATCAGAAAGTCAGACAGCCATAAAAAGAGGGCAGGACGGTTTATATATTGTACTGGGGGATGCCTATCCATCTAAAAGTACTTTTCAATCAAAGAGAAGTTGCAGTTTGTTGAAAGTTGTTTATGAATTCTCTGCAGATCTTGTATCCAGCCAGCCATGCTGGAATGCTAGGAAGACAAGAAGAATGTTTTTCAATGTCAAATCAAAATGTTATTTTCTCCAGCATTGAAAATGGAATATTTTGTTTGTGGATTGAAAAAATAGATGCAACTTTCTGTTTTTAATATTAAAATAGATTTATCAAATATTAATTTGTACATGTGCCACTTCTCAAAGCCTTGAAGATAAAATAGGCATTCATAATATTTTAAAATAAAGGCGGCATTGATAATCTTTTCAGGCTTTTAACAAATTAAGCAGAATGGTAGAAACAGCAAAATACACCGATTCTCTTTTTGTGATGAAACTACTGTGATTGTGGTGCTTTATCATGGAGAGTACGGTTGGACTATTTAATGAACTGCAATAAAATACATACTCCACAGATAGCTTGAAGTGTAAAATTTTAATTATTTGATTAACAAGAAAAAATGTACATGAAGACATTACTCCATGAAAATCAGCATGAGATTTAGTTTTCTTAGTTCATGGGAATCAGCTTTGGACTAAGTGGACTAATTATCCATTTATGCTATATGGTATAGTCTATTCTGACAAACAATATTTCCCTGTGATCTCAGGTGAAAGTCCTGCTATCATTTTAAACTAGAAATTGTACTTAAGCATGTGCCAATCAACTATATTATGTATTTTCTTCAAATGCAAGTATAGTCTGTCATCCCTATCCTAATCTGATGTGAAACAGGCAAGGTTTTAAACTCAAAAATAGGTCTGGTTAAAAGATAGATCAGTGAAATTGAGTAACTTGGGCGAATCATAGCATGAGAGAAGACAAATGATTATTGAGAGGATAAAGAGACCTAGTTTGGTCTAGTGGTTAAGGCACCAGCCTAGAAAGCGGGAGACCATGAATGCAAGTCCTGCCTTAGGCGTGAAAGCCAGTTGGGTGATCTTGGGCCAGTCAATCTCTCCTTCAGTCCAATCCATCTCACAGGATTGTTGTTGTGAGGAAAGTAGTAGAAGGAAGGAGTATTAGACATGTTATTTACCTTGAGTTATTTCTAAAAAATAATAAAGTTGGGATACAAATAAATAAATAATAAAATTGGATCTATAATACTAAATTATTAAAAGGGAAGAACAATTTATACATTGTTTGATTTTCATTACTTCATAATACAATAAAAACATGAGTATTTATCTATCTATACTAGGTTCTAGAGGTTAAAAAATTAGTAAGGCAAAAGAGAACTCTCAATATACAAAATAAACAAAAAGTATTATGTATAACTGTGTGTTTATCTAGAAGGAATGCATGCCAGTAATTCAAACAAAAACCTTTTGTCAAACTTTGCTTAATGTTTATTCTATTATCATTGTAACAAATTGTTAGATTTGATTATTATATAAAATGTATTATTTGTAAGGATAGGCAAGATTCGTTCAGAGTCTAATTTTGTGATATAGAAAATCTAACACTTAAATTGGTTTGACTTAGCTAAAATTAGAGAATGTCCTTATACAGAAACTTTTCTTTCTGCTGACTCATGCTTAATCTTCTATTTAAATTTTATATTTTATTTATCCATGGTATTGTTTTTCAAACCCCCTTGAAAAACTGAGCTAAATTCAAGTCCCATTGGAACTTTGGAAATTCTTCCCCAAACAATTAACCTCCCAGTATAGAGGTTCTGTTATTTTTATTGCCTCTCTCCCTGTAATTCTTAGCTATTTGACTTTTTTTGTTTTGCAACTCCATAACAAAGGAGTATATATTTAGTGCAGAGATTTATGTAGGCTGTTTACAAGAAGCTACTCATCTTTTTTAAATGGAGAAATTGTATTTAACTACAAAAGAACAGTTATTCCTCACCAGAATGGCTTGAAATTACTTTGGAAAGCTACTTAAATAAGACATTTGCTATGCTTTCAATTGACTCAACTTTTGCATATTATTAGACTCAAGATAAATTAGTCCGCATGTTGGCTTCTTAATGATTTTGAAGAAAACTGCTGACAATATCTGAAAACTTTTCTTGCATAAACTTTGAGGAAATGCCAATTAAACTGAGTATTGATGCAGCAGTGCCAAGAACTAGAAAAGACGACTAGAAGAGAAAACCAACACAAATTGTTAGTATTAGAACTGGTTTTCTATTGCAGCTTAAAGACCTTAAATGAAAAAGAACAATTCATGAAGATTATATGTTTATTTTCCTAAGCAGCGAAGTTATGTTCTTTCCTTTAAAACCGCTGATATAGAAAAGCAGCAAGAATACTTACCATATTCTCGAGTATAAGCCGAGGTCCTAATTTTATCCAAGAAAACCGGGTAAAATTATTGACCCGAGTATAAGCCGATCAGCGCTTATACTCGAATCGGCTTATACTAATCAGCTGATTTTTGGGCCTAAATAGATGCCTGTGCATGCATCAATTTAGGCCTGAAAACAGGCCGATTTTGGCCCCAAAATGGGCCAATTTTTGGGCCCAAATCGGCCGTTTTTGGGCCTAAATCAGCTGATTTTCGGGCCTAAATTGATGTC
>JANHJO010009367.1:24747-37700 GCA_032468235.1 Pseudoxyrhopus heterurus
GCTTGCAACCCTCTCTAAGCAGTTTACAATGTCAGCATATTGCCCCCAACAATCTGGGTTCTTATTTTACCTACCTCAGAAGGATGGAAGGCTGAGTTGACCTTGAGCCTGGTGGGATTTGAAGTTGCTAAATTGCAGGCAGCTGGTGCTAATTACAAGCTCTCTAACCTCTGTACCACCAAGGCTCTTATAAATATATGAAGAATAGTTTCAGGAATTGGGTATGTCTAGTTTAATGAAAAAAAGAACCAGAGAGAACATGATAGCAGTGTTCCAATATCTAACAGGCTGCCACAAAGAAGACGGGGTCAACCTATTCTCCAAAGCATCTGAAGGCAGAACAAGAAGCAATGGATGGAAAGGAGAGAAACAACCTAGAACTAAGGAGAAATTTCCTAACAATTAATCAGTAGAACGACTTGCCTTCAGAAGCTGTGGGTGCTTCATCTCTGGAGGCTTTTAAGAAGAGATTGGATTACCATTTGTCTGAAATGGTATAAGGTCTCCTGCCTAAGCAGGAGGTTGGATTAGAAGACTTCCAAGGTCCCTTCCAACTCTGTTATTTTGTTATTCTGAATCCTATTGAATTTGTTATATATTAATGAAGTCTTGTCTAGAGACCTCAACTAAGATCTCATTTTGCAATAATATATCATATATAAAAATTAACAATGAAAAATCATGCTCAGAAAGATAGTGAAGGAAAAAACAAAAGAACCAACTGGATCTTTATATGGAGCGATTTTGCTACTGTAAACTGGTGAAGTGTGGTAATGTATATTAAGTGTGTTCTGAATGTTACTGCTTACCAATACCATAGAGAAATGCATCTGTTCCGACAAGAGTTTTAAAAATAATGGAATGAATCCAGCCTCTAAGAGATAAAGGGAAGTTATTTTGATCTGTACTATAGCAGCTGTAACCACAATTTTGCTGAGTGGTTCTGTACTCAGTTATAAACCTCTTATCAGTGTATGAATGGATTCTAAAACCATTCCAAAAGAAGAAACAAGCTCTCAAAACATTTACCCATATTTCTCTTGCTAATTTCATCTTGTACTATCTGCCTGGGATATTCAAGTTTCCAAAGTTTAAGAAGTTCACTAATTCCATTGCAATATGAGAAATAAGGAAATGAGGTGCAATTCCTGACAAAGCAAATCTTAGCACACAAAAGCTCATGCCACCATTTTGTGTTTTCCAATCAATCCTGACTCCTGGCAACTGCCTGGAATAGTTTCTGCAGTTTTCTTGGCAATTTTTTTTTAATGTGGTTTCCCATTGCCATTATCCTTGGACTGAGATAATGTCTCTAAGTCACCTAGCTGGCTTTGTGCCTAAAGTGGGGTGAAGTAAGGTAGGAAATAAAACTCATGATCTCCCTGTATCCATCCTGGTGCCTTAATCAGAGCACTAAACTGGCTCTTCATTGTATCATACATTGCTAGTGTAGGTAAACTATTTGAAGGAGGCACTTTGAATGCCCATTGGCAAAAAGCATTTCTCTTCAAAATATTAAAGCATGCGTATATTGAAGAGCAACTGAAATGTAATTATATATGCTACGATCAGACCTCCTATGCTTATCTTTTCCCATCATTTCCACTGTAGCCACAAGGAGATCAAAAGCTTTGCTTTCTACTGCAACACGTTGGTAACTCTAAATGTTAAATATGAGCAATGATTTAGAGAAACAAGCCCCCCCCCCCCAAGTCCAGTGATCTATTGAAATACCAAATCATGCAGAGCTTGACTTGGATTTGTAAAATCATGAGTAGAATTCTTGTTTGAACCCTGATGCTCAGTAAAGCTGACTAAGGAAGATGCAAGGCAGGCCTCCGTGCAGGAAGTACAACCCATTTAAATTATATGTGACTAGCCGATAACCCGGCTTCACCCAGGTATGTATCCCTTGAGCAGGGAATGCTGCAGCCTACAATTCCCAGCATTCTTTGCCCAATTTGCATGCCTTCCATTTATTGGCTGGATTGGCCGTTGCTGCCTTGCACATGCGCAGTACAATGTTGGTGTGGGCTGTGGAGTTCAGCAGTCTTTTGGGGGGCCAAAGAAGGCCCAATGTTGTTCCTGATCCCCCCAGTGTTTGTCTCCGGAGTGCAAGTATGTGCCTGGCAAGTTTGGGCCAGATTCATGCAGGCATAGAAGAGCCTATTCAGGACATACCCACAAACATACACACCCACAGTCTGTTTTATAAATATAGATTAAATATCCTCTTGGATTTGAATGCCTCAATTGGAGTGTCAAATATAAGCCAGTTTGAAGTTGACACGTTTCAGCATGGCATAATTAAGGCTAATCACAGGTTATCCAGGTTTTGATATAGTAATATAATGGAATAAAAATAACTGTATTTGCGACTTTATGGAAGGCTGATGAACATTGATCTCATTTAAACATGTATCAACTTCATCTTATCTAGAGAACTAAAAAGCCTAGCAAGTTGACACAGCTGGAAAATTTGTATTATTTCTTGACCAAAAAGAAATTGCCATCTTTAACCAATTTGAAATAATACATATGTAGACACTAATCCATCTCTCAAAGCACAGGGAGTTAAAGTGCTGGACTAGGACTTTGGAGACTCAAGTCTAAACCCATTGTCAGTTCTCTCATCAAAACTGCAGGGTAGTCCTGGGAAAAATTCTACCAAGTAGTGCTATTTACGCAACCTCAAGCTTCTGCAGGAAAAGTGGGATATAAATCTATCTAATAAGCATTTGAGACAATAAACATAGAGATAATTGTTCCCACTGTTCCAACTTCTTCACATTCCCAGTTATAATATATTCCATCAAGGTATTCTTTTCTTTTTAGAAAGAATACATCTATATTCTCATCTTTTTCATCTCTAAATATATGTTTAGAGGAGATTAAATCATACATTTTCCTTTTAATGTCTGCCTAACCTGTGCACTCTGACAGACTCTGCTTGCTTTGAGTCCTGTCAATTATGCAATCCATAAAGAACAGGGGTGGGCAATTAATTTTCCCAAGGGGGCACAGGAGAATCTGGGAGTGTAATGGAGGGTCAAACCAATAGGACTGTGAAGGTGCATAGGCTTGCATGCAGGCACGTATATAAATTGGAAAAAAAATAGTAGTCTTCTTCAAAATAAAAGCAATCCACATGGACCAAACAGGGACAGCCAAAGGGCTAGATGTGGCCCAGAGGTGATAAAATGCCCAAGTCCGATCAAAAAGGAGCCAAGAGTTTGTCCCTTTAGAACAGCAATTCTTGGAGAATGATATGGCCCTCACCTTTCTTGTCTTTGACTTCAAGCAATCTTTATAACCTGGCCTTCCCCCTAGGATTTGAGTCAGGATGCTGGAGCAGGCCTCTAAGCTGGTAAATGATGAGGGCACAGACTCTGTAGCCCCCTCAGAAGTTACACCTTTACTGTTCAGAGTCATTTGGAATTGGGATACCTACCATAGGTTGGATAAAATAAATTTATTATATTCATGTAGTTAAACTGTAAGGAAGCTCCAAATATCAAATTCTCAGAATGTCCTTCTGTTCATATGTCAATAATTTAAAATGTTGCTGTCACTATCTTTATTTTCTGTGCTATTAATCAAAAATCTATTTTGCAATTATTTTAAATGTCTACATGAGAAAAACAGGATTCTGCCTTGATGCTTAATTATGGGCTCACCAGAAAATGCAGCAGAAATCACAGAACAGAAGGCTCAGCATCCAAAAATAGCCATTTTATTGGCACATTCATCCATAAATATAGTATCAGGCCAGTAGAATTGTGAAAAAAAATGAAGAGATTTAACTTTTATAGTCTCATGTTCTGGGGTAGAAATTAAATGTTGAGTTGTTGGCTATGGTAAACTGCTACAGTGCCTTGATTCCTTTATTTAAGCATACAAGTGATTTTGGCCCTGTTTTTCAAAACTACTTACATAGGAAACAGAGTTCATTTTAACTGGCTCCTAAAAGCAAGACTGAGAAGCTTAAGACAAACATACAGTACATGTAAATTGGCAGTGGTATTGTACTCTATAGTACCAAAATAATTCAAGGAAATAATATAAGCTTCAGTTACAGCTATGAAATCTCAGCTGCACAATTTCCAACAATCACAAGTTGTTAGCAAATAGGAGTTTTCCATCTCTCTTTGCTCCGTCTAGTGTTTGTCTGAAGTTTTGCAGATCAGAGAGCCCTACTTCAATGTAACGATATAGGATCTGTCAATCTTTTTGATATTGTTTTCTCTCAAAAATATACAGACTTGCATCTCATTAAAAGATGTAAGATTTTTGAAAAATTATCCAAGTTAAAAACATGCTCCTGGGGATGTCATTTTCACACACATTGCTCATAAATGCCTTTCCATCTTATTCCCAAATTAATCTACATTTTTTTAAAAAAACCTGCATTTTCATATTTTTCTCATTCTTTTCTGAACACATTTTGCAGTTGTTTTTTAAGATGTGAATTGCAACAGAAAATACAGTAAATTCACAAATAAATGTATTATACTTTTAAATGTGCACATTAGTCCAGAAGGCATGGATCAGCTCATATAGAAATTTCCAAAAACCAGTTCCTCAAGCATCCATCTTTGAGTTTCATCCCTCTTCTTTCATTATATTTACCAGCATGTTATATTAGATTTGAACAACCAAACTCTGCATTCTTCAAATTATACCTCCGCCATGAATTTATATAAAATGGCCATAGGCAATCTGAAAATAAATAAGAACAAAAAGCTCTGTTCAGCTGCCTTTGCAGAGCAATAAAAGGTTTTAAGTTTCAGCTTTGTGTTTTTTAGAAAGGATTGTTCAGAACATATGGAATACTCTGAACTCTCTAAAGTTTGTATAAATATCCCAAGAAAGATATAGGCTCATCATTTAAAAGAATAATAGCTTCAAACAACTGCTTTTATGCACCAAGTCATTTACCATGTCATCTACACAAGTACTCTCTGTTTAAAGATTGCAGCCTTGCAGAAAGGCCAATTCTGCTTGCTAATTTCTTTGAGCATAATTGCTCCACAGTCTTGACAGCAAGCCTCCATGCTTCATTTTGAACAAGTGACATCAATTTTTTAAGGAAAAAACAAGGGCAACAATGCAAATTCATTGGGAAAAAAAAAGCAATGAAAAATAATACCCCACAACTCTGGCAGGACGCAGCTTCCATACTGACAAACACACCCCTTATTTATAGTAGGGTCCCTCCCTTCAATTAGAAAGCAACCATTCCTGTTGCTTTACTACCAGATGATTTAAGCCAAGGTTTCTCAACCTCAACATGGATTTAAAGGAAAATGGAGGCTGGCACCAAGGATTGGCAAAATTGTATACTTGCACCTGCAAAAACTAGCCCTATCTGGGAGACAGGCATAAGCAGCCTATGCCCTAATTATTTTCTCACTGCCGTCGGTTCTTTTAGAGCTGAACATTTGGTCCAGCAATTAAAATTCTACCTTAATTGCATTGATAACTGATGGCTCTGCTGCATTTTGGGATGAGAAGTTCCTTTTCTGCAAGTTTGTTCAAGCCTCTTCCCCCTCCCACCCTTTTCAGGACTCTTTTAGCTGATCTTTGGCTTTGCAGTTGAGTGGCCTTGCCTTGTTAAATAGAATTGGGACTAGTGCAAAGTTAAATAGGTTTCTTCCTTGTTTGCTTCCTTAATCAGCAGTGATTCAACTCCTCATTCTACACTTGAGACTTTTCAGTGCTATGTTTGGCTCAGCAGTTAAGCGTCTGAATTAGCTGCTTTGCTAAATGGGAACAGGCGGTGTGCATTTCAATGGGAGACTCTTTATGGTATGCTTGAATAATTGGCTCTCAAACTCCTTTTGGCGGAGCATCTGTCCTGCTTAAGTTTGGAATTTGGCCTGGCACAGGGGTAGGGTGGGAGGCCTCAGTTTTGGTTTTTCAATTTGTGGTTCATCCCTTTTTCATATTTGAGCATTTAAGAACTGGGTGACATAGGAGTAAAGGGCCTGCAGACATTGTACATTATGATGTTGTCTCAGAAAGCTTAGGTCCTTTTACTTGGCGTGCAGGTCCAATGAACCACATCAGATTAGTGGAAAGGCAAAGAGAATTTTGACTTCCAAATAAAAAGCAAGTTCCAAATGGGCATATCCTGGCTTGGAGTAGTCTCCTTTTATATAATTTGAACAGTGTGCATTGCCATGAACCAATCCTGGAAGCAAGTCTTGTTATAAACCAATCATTAAGAGCAACATCATGCTTACATTTTCAGGAGTCATAGTAACAGAGTTCAGCTAAAGGTTACAAGGTAGACTAAGACTTTTTACCTTATCAATATTCCTCCTTATACTTAAAACTTTCCTAAGCCACTTGGTACTGTGATCTCCCATGCTGGCTGGGGAATTCTGGCAGTTGAAGTTCACAACTCTTAAAGTTGCCAAGTTTGGAGATCCCTGATCTTGCCCATCAACTTAATGGCCAGGCATTCCTGAGCAAGAGATAGATGACCTGACTCAAATTGGTGTCATCACTGCTTAACAAAGCAGTTCAACTCCATACCATAGACACAATGCGCTATGATTATTTATATAATCATTATTATAATCATTATAATCATTATTCATATAATATATGAATAACAAATAGTTTATCAATACACAAAATCAGGTTAAGGTAATGGATTGGGCTATCTTATCACTAATAAACATAGCTATATGTTTATTATAGAGCCGCAGAGGCAC
The DNA here is from genome assembly GCA_032468235.1 of Pseudoxyrhopus heterurus. Classification (NCBI taxonomy): domain Eukaryota; kingdom Metazoa; phylum Chordata; class Lepidosauria; order Squamata; genus Pseudoxyrhopus; species Pseudoxyrhopus heterurus. The sequence goes on from JANHJO010009367.1 coordinate 31,470, forward strand.
AGTGGTTAGAATGCAGTATTGTAGGGTCATTCTGCCGAACTGCCAGGAGTTCGATCCTGAGTGCTTCAGGGTTGACTCAGTCTTCCATCCTTCCAAGATCGGTAAAATGTGGACCCAGATTGTTGAAGGAAATACGTTGATTCTGTAAACTGCTTAGAGAGTACTGTAAAGCACTATGAAGTGGTATATGAATCTAAGTGGTATTGCTCTTGCTATAGATCAGATTTAAACAGGTGTCTTCCTTAGTGACCACTTGCGGAGTCAGCCAAAATGTCAGTCTAGTTCTTATATAAGACTGAGACTGATGAAGAGCTCAGGAGAACCTGAAAAGTATGATTTTGGTTAGAGTTTGGATTCCAGGGTAACTAACTAAAATATGGATAAATGTTTGTTTTTATATTTCCAACGTATTTAACTCTGCTTTGGTGAACATATGCTAGGATTAAAAATGTGGAAATCAACACAATGCAATCTTTATGTCTATATAGGTTTAGATGACCCTAACCTAAATATAGGTTAGACTCCTTGGAAGGAATTAATGAAGTCAAAATGCTTCCTGCTTGTCATTTTTTGTTTCCCCCAACCCTTCAGCTGGAGGCTGGGGTGGGTGTTTAATCTGATTTGGAAGATGCTGCTTCTGGAATTTCTAACACATACTTCTAAATTTAAAGTAATCGTGTCACAGTAGATTGGGAATGCCATCCATAACCTTAGACTGTAAATCCAATTCCATTATTCATGCAGCAGATGTTGCAAAGGCTCCTGCTTGGACAGCAGCTAATTCACTACTGGCATGCACAAGTCTGCAAAAGCAGAGTGGGACTGTGTTCAGGGCAACCATTTTGTGCATCTGCTTTTGCTGCAACTCACTTTGGTCTTCGGGCAGGGCCGGTTAGTATTATTATAACAGTGCAGATTTCTTCACAGCTACAACAAACTCTCTGGCTGCTATTTCATTCACTTTTATGCTGAAATTTTTTTTCCCAACTATCAGAATTCCAAGATTCCTTTACTGCAGAATATGAAATTACTTACAGCAGTTAACACAACTCAAGATTTGTTCTACTAATTATGAAAACCTTATGTGCAGAACCTACTTAAGCCAAACATTTATTTAATCCGGTTATCAATCTACAATGATTTATTTTTCTCCATTTGACAACCACTTGCCTTTCCCCCCTCCCTTTTTTCCATTTTAAATTGCAAAGGATTACATTAAGCACACTTGCATAGCCTTATAAATTACAACCCATTAAAACAGTGATAGTCCTATTTTTAACAATGCTTGCATACTGCAGACTTTCCAACCAGGAAACAAATGCACCACTGCAAAGCACTCATTAAACTCATATGGATTCCTGAGGAGTTAAAACAATATAGAAATCAGATTATTGTGCTGCTGATTGACTCCTGGTAATTGTCGACAAAAAGAAACGGGTCTGCCTAAGAGATACAATATAAATTTTATGGGCCTAAATAGCAATAAAAGCCATTAAGCAACTGTACTAATAATTCATCTTGTTGTTGCAACATAGATTCTTGGACACTCTTATTGACTCTTTTAAAAGCTTTAAATGCAGTTTTCTATCTGAATTGGCTTTCATTTTTCGATAATGAGTCTGATATCAAGTTATACCATTTGTTCAAGAGAACACTGAGTAATCCTGTTAAGATTTCATTCTTATTTGTTTTGAGAAATAGAGCTTTGTTTTATTGTGTTAGGTTACTGATCCAGTCTGCCTGTGTCTCCCAAATAATAGACTTGTGCAAAGATCACCCAACATTACAGATTTTTTTTTTAAACTATGCAGACAAAGGACTCCTTAGCTGTTCTTCCCAGAAAACTTTCATATATGAATCTAACAGAAAAAGTGGGCTGGATTAGAATGCCATCTGGATCAGCTGAAAACAGAGCTAAAGTCAATTCATTACAAGCATTGCAGATAACACAAAAGAAAAAAAAAGGTGTTATTCATTTACATTCTGTCTTTCTATCAAGAAATAATGCTTAAGGCAGATAACAATAACTATTTTTCTTTTTTTTTAAAGAATTTTTCTTTTTTTTAAAAAAGCATACATTTTAAACATAAAGTGTAATTATATAATTACAGCATATATTACAGCATAAAGTATATATATAATTACAGTAAAATAAGCAGCACACACCGACCAAGGAGTGTTTCAAAAAAACATTCTGCCTGCTAACAGAATGGATACCGAAAAGGAAAGTCATAGAAGAGAATATCTGTGACTTAGGGTTGAACTGTGGGGGTCTTCATGCTCTCTGAACTTGGTTGTTTCCTTGAAGATGTTTCATTACCCAACTCGGTAACATCACCAGTGTTACAAGGAAGTGCTAGAAGGGAGGGGGGTTCTAGCCCTCACGATGTAAACGACTTGGGTAATGAAATGACTGCAAGAAAACCATCAAGGACCCCATAGAAAGGAAAGTGTTTTTGATGATTTATTGAGCATCAATGTCTGAAAAAAATACTACTCCAAAGGCAAGCAAGGTCAGAGGATAAACTTTTTCTTGGGGAGGGGGGGTTTGAAAGAAACCTTCTGAAATATAAGTACTTCCAGGGACAACTATAAATCACTTGTGGTTCTTTGTCAAAATCCATGGGATGAACACCTCTCAGCAAGAAGCATGTTCTGTGTGCATAATTTCAGTCTACTGTGCATTTCAGGAACTAATAATTTCACACACATTATTGAATACAACAGTCAGATGTGGAAACGTTTTCAACTGGAAGGTAAAGATGGACGCTATGTCTTTTGAGAGCAGAAATATTTCTACTCTACTGTGCCATAATCCAGTTTATGTATTTCCCAAATGAGGTGACATAAAGATAAAAGACTTAAAGGTTTAAGAAGCAGCAGACATCAGCAATTGACTGCACCATGAATGATTTATTGTAAATTACTGATTATAACCCACTGAGAGTCAACTAAGTCAAATAAACCAACAAAACAAAACCAACAAAACAAACAAATAATACTGGGGAGGGTTGCTGGAGATATGGGGGGGGGGGTTTGAGGAAATTAACTTTCCTATCCTCCTTCCTACAAGAGATTCCCAATGAGTTCTTGCTTCCACAGACAGAAATGAGTCTGCCATTCATAGAGAACAACCCAGGATTTAAGGGAACATTTCATCTTGTAAATTGTCAGCCTTTTTACTCTGTTCAGCTTTCTTCTAATTAGGAACTTGACAAATATTTCCACAAACGTTGTGGAATTCCAACCGTTCTGGGTGTTGTTAGTAACATAAAACTAAAATAAACTGAAGTTATCTCTTGAAATGTGCTGAATTCTAGGACAACGTGGGCTGTTTAGCAATAAATCTGTACATCTGCAAGTCAAAGCAGGATCATTCTGAAGCAACATCGCATTTAGATTTGTCTATAAAACATATAAGTAACCTAGAACTAAGGAGAAATTTCCTGATAGTGAGAACAATTAACCAGTGGAACGACTTGCCTTAAAACGTTGTGTGTGCTCCATCACTGGACGCTTTCAAGAAGATGGACAGCCATTTGTCTGAAATGGTATATGGTCTCCTGCTTGAGAAGAGGATTGGACTAGAAGACCTCCAAGTTCCCTTCCAAGTCTACTATTTTATGTTCAATATGTATTTTCATTACTAAAGCACTTACCATATATACCACCAAATTCCAAACAACTCCAGGCATTGGTAAAGAGCAAAGCAAGACTTTTCTGGGATGGAACAATGGATAAATTCTTTCAAGGCTTGGTCAGAATAGCTCATCAGAGATTTTCCACACATAGTGTATTGGAAAAGATGTTGAATCTTAAATTGTAACTTTCCCTCATTTGTTCCCTGATCTTCCTGTTTCCATAGTGACCAATCTATGCTGAAGAGCTTGCTTGACTTTATGGCATTTATGTTGTTTGCAAATAATAGCGCCTCACCTGGAAGCCAGGAAAGACAACCAAAGGCAGCAGTGGCAATCCATTGATGGATTGTTGTCAAAATGTCTGCATGTTATGTCCAATGGCTGAGCTCAGTTCAAAAGTATATCAATTAATTTAGTTGACTTATATCCTACCTTTTCTTCAGCAGCTGAAGTTATGAATATAGCATTCCCTCACCCTCATCTATATTTTTGTCAACAATATCCTTGTGAAATCGTTCCACATCACCCAGTGAGATTCCATGGATGTATGTAGATTTGAACCCATGTCTCCATGGCCTTAGTGCAACACTTAAATCACTAGTCCGAGCTCCTTACCTTTACTATTTTTAAACATATTTGTGTCAGATACTCTCCTCCCTTAAGCCATCTTCATATAAAAATCTTTCATTTGGTGTTACTGAACCAGCCATTTTCCATAACACGTAATTTAACTCTCCTTTCATTTTTCAAAATATTTCTTTCATATGTTGGACTTTTTGATGAAATCTAGCAGTCACATGTGGACAGAAAAATGGAGACTTACAAGAATTCACAATGAAAATTTCAAATCTTCAATTACTTCTCTTGGTAGGATTGACAAAAGAGTAGAGTTGTACAGCAATCTGGATTTGAAAAGGGACGAGGAATTCATAGCTTGTGTGGGCACACACTTCGAACCTCTCAATACCTCCTTACATCCATTGTGCTTCTTCCTGCCCCGTTGCATAAATCTTTTAAACATTTGCTGGCAAACAGAAAGTGAGCCTTCACCCTAAAACATATTCCCCCTTCTGAATTTGGATTATTACACAACCGTATGAAACAATATAAAATTGCACTACTAAGCACAGTAACACCTGGACTATAGCAAAACTTTGTGAAAAAATTGATACAAGTTCCCATACCCCATATATAGATTGTGTTGAACAAATGTAATGTCTTTGGGTTGATTTAAAGTCGAGATATGAAAATGAGGAAAACAAGAAAACTTCATCAAAACTTTCAATTGCCACAATGTTGTCTTCCTAAAGCCCCCTGCTTCCTTCTTTGCTCCAATTACAATTTCTGTACTAATAGACTTTACGTCCAATATTAAAACCAATTCTGAGAAAATAAGCTTGAAAGAGGGTCAAAAATCCTTCTACCCACTTGGACCTTTTCCTGCTACCAGTACATCTCTTTGCAAAACAGGTTGTGCTTTAAAACTCACATCTGTCTCTAGCATATCTAGTTGAAGAACAAGCAGACTCTTCAGAAAGAAATCAAGGAAATGAGGGAGGAGAACCAAGAGACCTCCCCAAAAGGAATGGGGTGGGATAGCGAAAGAATCTTAAGTATCAATGTAAAAATCCCTTTTTTCTAATGATAACAGTTTTAGAATAAATCAGATCAATAATAATGTCTGTCCATGTATCTCTCCTGCCCGGCTTTTTTCCTCATTATCTGACTATCCCAGAATATAAATAAAGACAGAGGAGGACAGTTTTATGATTGGGAGAACTTTGTGTCTATTTTTAGGGTCCCATACTATAAATAAAGAGAATGGAGGACAATTCTTGTGATTGAGATAACTTTGTGTCTATTTTTAGGGCCAGAATTATCACAGCTCAATGACAGAAAATAGATATTGCACATTCAGGCAAAGCAGAGCTGAGGAAAACCTCTGTTGAGATCATTGCAAACTTCTTTCATGAACGATGGCCCATGAAGGTGGGGAGATTAGTGGTCCTTTGATGCCTTTGTATATTTTTATGCATAAAGCATGATTCTATTAGAGTCTTCCTTCATAGATATGCTTCTCAGGATAATTTGTAATATGTTAAAAAAAACAGATCCCTAAAAATGATCTTAATTTGCTAATTTTTGACAGGGTTTTTCAAACTTGCAATCCTAAATTGTGTGAACTTCTAGAAATCCCCAGACAGCATTGTAGAAGTTGAAGTCTACACATTTTAAAAATTGCCAAATTTGAAAAACACTGATCTATCAGAACATCTAGCTCAGGGGTATCCAACCTTGGCAACTTTAAGACTTGTGGACTTCAGCTCCTAGAATTCCCCAGCCTGCCATGCTAGCTGGGGAATTCTGCGAGTTGAAATCTGCAAGTCCTAAAATTGCCAAGGTTGAACACTGCTGGTCTAGCTGAATGTATTTTCCCTGTGTTCAGCCTCCACAGTTCTTTCCCTCACTCTTACATGCTGAGTAGGTGTTTAATGTCTCCATTTTGCTTTTAATTATTTATTTTATTTATTTGTCAAAAACATACATAGTCATATAAAAGTGGAAAACATAGAACATGAACAAGAATTAT